>CAMOHE010030906.1:0-18202 GCA_946598075.1 Artocarpus hirsutus
TAATAAATCATGAATTCTTGGTTTAGCACATCAAATAATTATTTTTAATTATTTTAATGTACTATCATAACATTACATTATTACATGTTTCATAAATAAAGCACATAATTTTGTGCATTCACAACATTAATTATTTCTAAGGTCTTACGGCTATTAAGACCTTTGAATATGCGTGTTAATAAATGCTAAACTTGTACTTTCTTAAGTACTTAGCTAAGTCATGAGGAAAAAAAAAAACCCTCAATTAATTATAGTTATTAACGTTTGAATTTTTTGGGTCATTACAAGTTATATCTGTGTAACTGCACATTTGTGGATAAAGATTGGTCTTTTCAAAAAAGGTTAATTGTTTTTCGACCAATGCCTTATCCGCATGATGCCAAGGCCATTCATGATGTCATCATGGAAGTTTTTGATTTTTATGGCATTAAAGAAAAGGTTTTGAGCATCACATTTGATAATGCATCTGCTAATACTGCTGCTTTAACCTTTTTAAAACAACATTGAGACCATAACATGGCGAAACACTTTTTCACCAAAGATGTGCTTGTCATATTATTAACTTGTGTGTTCAAGATGGCATGAAATTTTTTCAAGGCTATTTGGAAAGTATTCGAACGGCCTTAGGTTACATAGCAAGTTTTGGCTCTTGAATTGAAAAGTTTGCTAAACTTTGTAAGGGAACAAGCATGAAACCCAGAAAACTTCCAACTAACATAAGACACCAATGGAATTCAACATATTTGATGCTGAACGCATGCCTACCATACAAAGAGGTCGTAACTGCATATTATGACTTGAAGAATCCAACTGAGACTCTTCAAGAATTTCATTGGCAAATTGCTTCATGCTTCTACAATTTCTTAAAGGTTTTTTACGAAGCCACTCTCCAACTCTCAGGTGTGTACTATCCCACCTCTCCTCATGCATTACATAAATTATACGACATTGCTGCAACCTTCGATATGCATAGAGATTTTGACATGTTTAGGGAATGTTGAGTTCATGGAACAAAATTCAAAAAATATTAGGAATGTGTTCCACCTTTGTATCGCATAGCCGCTGTATTGGATCCAAGAGTTAAATTAGCTAGTGTTGAAGATTTGCTTAAGGGTATGCCTGACATCATAACCATTCAAAATATGCAAGCAAAAGTTAACAACATATTTACTGCATATAATGAAAAATATGGAGGAGGCCAAACTATATCCTCTACACCTTTAGCAAATACTACATCTGTACCACATGGTTCTTCATGGGCAACTATGAGTAGCTACACCAGATTTGGTTTCGATGCATCATCCACATCTTCAACACGCAGTGAATTGGAAAACCATCTGGAAACAAATTTTACGGCATTCATTTTCAATAAGCAAGGTGGTAGTCATGATTTCAATAAGTTTGATCTTTTGTCATTTTAGAGATCACAGTCAAAAACTTTTCCTGTGCTCTCTAAAATGGTTCGTGATATACTAACCATACCAATGTCCACAGTTGCAAGTGAACAAGTATTTAGTTACAGTGGTAGAGTACTTGATGAACGGTGTGCACATATGAATGACGATATTCTAAAAGCAATAATGTGCGTCAAAGATTGGGAGGATGCTCGTAGAAGAAGCCAATAAGTTCAAGATGATTGGGTTGATGACTTTGAAAATTTGGACATTTCTGACACTCCCACTGGGAGTAATACGTTGTAATTAATTATGAACAATATTTTTTATGCTTTTTTTTGTTTTTAGTAATTTTGTAACCATCTTATGTATAATTATCCCGAATGTACTCTTTTTTCCTTACCAAAGTTTTGTCCCACTAGGTTTTCCTTGGAAAGGTTTTTAATGAGGCAATCGTAAATAAAAAATCTCTTTTTATATTTCTCTTGACTATTCAAACTTTTATATTTGTTAACTTGTTTAAAAATTAAAAATTAAAAAATTAAAAATTACACGTTTAGATGGGTTGGCTCATTTAAACCCATGATGGGCCAAGATGGGTTGGCTCGTTTAAGGCCTACGGCATGGCCTGGCATGGCCTATGTAAAATTAGCCCGTGGGCCGGGCCGGGCCAAGATAATTTTAATATGGGCCGGCCCGGCCCAAAAAATTGGTGGGCCGGGTTGGCCTGGCCCGCCACCAATGTGGGCCTAAGGAGAACGGGCAAGGCCGGGCCGGCCCGTTCTTACATCACTAAAAGCATACAAAACAACAACGACAACAACACCGTGAAGAAATTCTTTTAAAAGCTCCTTTTCGAGATTGAATCAATTTTTTTTTATTTTCCTTTTTTATTGAGTCATAACCCAATACATATTTTTCATTACACATATTTTTCTCTATTAATTGGTATCAAGCCTAGCTGTAATACCCCGAAAATTAATTAAGTGGTTTTAGTATGTAAAATGGTGGGTTAGTATGCCAAATTATAATTTGAGCCTAATCTAAATACTTTGCAATAATGTCTTGATAAATTCAACTTTTAAATTAATTTGATCATTCTAATTTGTTATTTTGAATGTTTCAAAACAAAATTATTTATTAAAAACCAAATACATCCCATTTGAAAACTGTATATCGCACACAGCTTTCTCGTGTTGATTTTAGTCTCCTCTATTTAAACTCTCTCTCCTCTTTCCTCACTGTCTCACTCATTCTCTCTCTCTCTCTTTCTGTCTCTCGCTTATCTCTCTCTTTTCCCTGCCTCCCTTTCTATCTCTTCTTTTCTTAAAATTTTGAATAAAAAATCAAGCCAAGCTTTGGTGTTCAATAGCTCGGAAGCTTGGGGCCTCGATTGGACGACCAAAAACATGATTCAAAGCTTAAAATCAAGGTTAGTTTTCAAATTTTAAAACTTTTTTAATTTTTTAATTTTTTAATTTTTCTGTATTTTGAAATTTAAGTTCATTTAAGCTTAGAAAACCTTCAATCTAGGTTAGAGGAACTTAGAACGACCATAATTTACGCTTTGTTTGATAAAAAACAGATTTAAATCAAGATTTTTTGTTTTTCTCTATTTTTTACTATTTTTGGATTTATTCTAAATTTTTGTACAAATCTTGTTTAAAATAGTCCAAAAGTGTTTTATAATATTTTTCTACCACCCATAGATGTTTTCTATGCCTGAGATTGAGAAAAACAGGTTAAAATGAAGATTTGGGCTCGAGGAAGCCGAGACCTGGCCCTGAAAAATTCTAAAATTTTCTAGTTTGGCAAGCTAGATTCATGAGTTTGGTAGGCTAGATTCATACGATCGATAGGCCAAACCTGGAAAAGTTTGGCCGACCAAATTTGACTTTTCGGCAGGCCGAATTGCACAGTTTTGTCGGCCGAACCAAGGTGACCGGCAAGCCAACCGGGCATGGTGGAATTTTGTTATTTTTCACTCGTTTTCACTATTTTGAACCCTGAAAGAGATTTTAAACCTCCAATATGATTTTGTGGAATTAAATGGCACACTAGGACACCATGAAGTAGATTAGTAACATAGAATATCCTAAACTAGAAATTGATGAGCTTAGTTTATGTTTAAGGTTGTTCGTGGTTCCGTGGAGCTAACATATAGCGGAGCAGGACTGCGGTGCTAAGTCACGATGCAAGATGTTGAGGTAGGACTTCTGCCCCTCTTTCTTGGTAACCTTCTCTTTAAAGGATTTTGATCTCAAAAGGAATTTTACCAAAATGTTTTCAATAAATGACATAACATTTTAAATATTTTCAAAAAGGGGCTTTTGGCCACAACATGATTTCCTTCGAAATAATCTTTTACAAAATGATTTCCTTCAAGGTAATTTCTTTTGAAATGATTTCTTTAAAACGAATTCCAAGAAATGGTTTAGATAAACCTCTTAGCAAATTTTCATTTATTGTCAGAGGATGCATGCTTATAATGAACCGAATAATGAATGTAATTAATAACACTTGGTAAGTGGGTTCTAAATAATAATAATAGAAATATATATAAATATATATATATATATGCGCGGGCATGATGCCATATCAGAGATCGGGTCGTGTAGCGAGCGACCATGAGGGTAGGTCCCGAAACCCAACCGGGCTACTTCGGTAGTGATTATCATGGTTTGCTTGAAAAAGAATGTAAATGTACTTTCTGGACGAACATTTTTTTGTTAAGACTTGTTTAAATAAATTTATTCAATTACTTATTTATTCATTTAATTAATTAAGTATTTATTTATTTATTAAACTTTGTTCTAATTACCTCTTAAAAAGGTAAATTTTGTACTTGAAATTGTTACCCATTTTTAAACCTTAGTCCTACTGAGCATTTTGCTCACTTTTTACTTGTTTTTAAACTTTTCCCCCTTTAGGTGAAATCCAGCTTAGGACTAACAAAGAGTCCACTGCTCGGACTCACGAGCAATAGAGGATCTTAAGTAAGTTAGCAGCTGTAGTAACTCAAGGCATGTATTATTTAAATTTTATTTCTCATATTGGACTGTGACTGTAATAATTTATTGTCGATACTATGTGTGTGCACATGTTGTGGGCTGGTGGGACCCAACACGTACCCTCCTTGCCCTCTTTAATATTTTAGTTCATTTTATTTCTATCTTATTTGTTAAATTATTATAAATGTTTATTTTTAAAGGATTTTAAATTATCATGTTTTTTGTAATTAATTAAATTCTTAAACTTATATTTTTATTCAAATTTCTTCTTAATTAACTTAATCAACTATCACGTCACCTCTTGTACTTTGGGTCTTGACAGAATGGTATCAGAGCGCAAGGTTATGAACCTTGAAAATTGTGCACACATAGGTACAACAATGAAAGGCCTTTGATAGTCCAATTTTATCTCTAGAATTGAGAGAGAATGGCACCTGGGCGTCATCCAGCTGTGGCTGACGTAAGTTTCATGATTGAGGAATGTATAATAGGGGCATCATTTGCCGCTTTTTGACAAATGATAGCAAGGGTTACGCCCAAAATTTTTGAAGCAAGTCGCGAGTATGAGTGCCTTAAAAAGCTTAGGCATGTGTTCACCTTGGCTTTCAGCAAAAAATGAGGGTCAGCAGGTGGCTAAAAATCAGTTAGACTCAGTAGTAAAATGTTTGGATGCCCTTGGTGTATCGATAGCGTGTCGAGTGGAATTTTGACTTGAAAGTTGACAGGCAGTGCTGATACATGTAGAAGTAAGTAAAGCACTTGGAGAATGGTGGGAGTATCAGTGGGGAAAGATTCAAGGAATTGTTCCATGAGTGTCATTTCTGTAGGGGTGTAGAGACTAAAGGATCGTAAGATTCTACTAGTTGGAATAGGGCGATGAGATGGTTCGGGAACACAAGGTTAAGTTTGATGAGTTGGCCAAGTTTGCTCTCTTCACCATGGTGTCTGAACGTGAAAAGTGTATCAAGTTAAAGGAAGAGCTTAAGACATTCATTCAATGGTGACTGGTAGTCTTGCGACTTTAGAATCCTAGTAGGTTAGAGTTATCAACTTTGTCGGTAGAAGTAGAACACATTCACTACTGCGAGAATCGACGAGAATATTAGGAGGATCTTAGTAGAGCAATAGGAGAGGTAGCGATCATCAAGCCTAGGCAAAGAATCGACTTGGTAGCATAGCAATGGAAGCAGCAGATCATCCAGTAGCAGGCGAAGCGACTCTTGCCATTCCTACAGCTGTGGGGATGCATCGAGAGGAGCTGTCCGGTAAGAAACACTCGATAAGAATCTCAGACTGGAGAAGGTGCAAGCTGTCAGCCTCAACCTTAGTCTTTATCCCTTCCTCAGCAACTTCTTCAATTTCAACTCCATCAGTTTTCTCTGCAGCAGTATAGGCCAATGGACCCAAGATGTAGCAATACTAGTAGAGGAAAAAGGAAAGGTTCCAATTCAAGTTTACGCCATGACTTCAGGAAGTTTGGGTGCTCAGACTAGCAATGTGAGAGTCAACAGTACGGTTTCAGTTTCTTAGTCTTTAGTTTTGGTTCTCTTTGATATTGGTGCCATTCATTCTCTTATTTTGAGTTCATGTATATGTGCCTTGGGAATTGAAATAGAGGAATTTGATGAACCCTTAGTAAATGTCTCACCTTAGGAGCGGGTGTGTGTGAATATTGTAAGTAATGATTGGGGGTGGAACTTCAAGAAGTAATTTGGTTATGATCCCAGTGAGTACTTATGATTGATCTTAGGAACGAATGGGTCACCCAGGAATGTGCAACTGTTGTTGTCGCACTAAATAGGTAACCTTAGGGATTGATAGGGGTCCGGACGATGATCGTTTACCAAGATGGTAACGATTGAGCAATGAGTGAGTAACTCATAAAAACGTGTCTAGGCATACGAGAGAATCCTAGCATGCTACATATCAATATACTTATATATATATTTCACCTAGATCTAAGGGAGGAATCTAACGCCATAGGAAGAAATATAGCAACATCGGTGCCTAATGAGTTCGAGGATGTGTTCCCCGATGGGTTATTGTGATTAGCATCGCTCTAGGAGGATTAAGTTGGTATCAAGTTATTCCAGAGGACACTTCAATTTTCATAGTATCGTGTTGTTTGGCGCTAGTAAGAATGAGGAAATTAAGGAAACAGCTTCAGAAACTTACGGGTAAAGGATATATTTAGGACTATGTAGGATACATCAGTTTTGTTTGCCAAGAGGTACAATGGTATACTCAGGTTCCGCATTGGTTATCAACAGCTGAATTAGGTTACCGTGAAGGATGAATATCCCAGGCCCAAGATCGATGAGTTATTTGACTAGCTAAGAAGTTCCCGATATTTCTCGAGAACAAGTTTGCTATTCGGAGGCACCAACTGCATGCCCAAAAGGTCAAGTTTGAAGCATATTATTTTGAGCAAGGTGTCTCAATAGATTCGTCTAAGATTGAGACTATAGTACAATGGAGACGATTGAAGATTACGGCCGAGATTCACAGCTTTTTAGGACTTAACGGATACTGTAGAAAGGTTTACGAAGGGTTTCCATAAGGTAGCGGCTCCATTGACGTAGTTGATCGAGACAAATGATAGGTTGAATGGAACGATGAATGTAGATGCACGTCCCAATAGTCAAGAAATCGGTTGACTACTATTTCTGCACTAGCTACATCGAATGGTGACAAGTTTTATGAGATCTATACCGCTATAGTAGGACAAAGACTTGGATGTGTGTTGATGTGGCATGGACGAGTTGTGACTTACAGATTGCAAGAGTAAAAGCCTCGTGAGCAGGACTTCCCTACTCAGGGTCTAGAGTTCGCCATAGTGATTGACGCTTTGAGGGATCTAGAGAAGCCACTTGCTGGAGTAATATTTTAGGTATTCTCGGATCATAGGGGCTCAAGGTATTTGTTCACTCAAAGAGATTTGAATTGAGGCAACAATGGCAGGTGAAATGTATAGAGGACCAGGATATCTTACTGTAGTATCATCTGGATAGGGCCATTGTGGTTGCAGACGTGCTTAGCAGGATGTCTTGGGAGATTCGCACATATCTGGCACTAAAGGACTGGTGAGAGATGCTACCGTGGGCAAGAATAGACCGTAGTACCA
Source organism: Artocarpus hirsutus (assembly GCA_946598075.1). Lineage (NCBI taxonomy): Eukaryota > Viridiplantae > Streptophyta > Magnoliopsida > Rosales > Moraceae > Artocarpus > Artocarpus hirsutus. Next base: position 7,530 of record CAMOHE010030906.1, read on the forward strand.
TGAAGATTTTGATTAGGCATCTGCGTATTTCAGGTATTTGATTTTGCACTAGTCCGGATGGTGAGGCAAAATTAGTGGCAAGACCAATATCTTCAAGGAGCGTGGATGCAAATGTGGACCATGGAGCAGTTTGAAGAATGGAGGTATTCCTATCAGTGGATCGTTGTAGTCTCAGGGAACGTCTGGCAGTGTCTATAATCGAGGGAGCGATGAAAGCCTTGATGAATGAGGCTTGCAAATTTTAGTTCGCCATTCATTCGAGGAGCACAAGGATGCATTGCGTTTTTCAGGGGTAATACTGGTGAAAAAGCCTGAAGAAAGATGTTTAAGCATACATGGCCAAGTGCATAATTTGTCTATGGGTGGTGGCCAATCTTTAGGAACCCCCTGTTCAACTTCAGCATGAGAGCATGTCGTGGCAAATTTCTTCTCTAGGTTGCCGAGGACGTTGCAAGGATGTGATGCGATTTGGGTTGTCGTTGACAAGTCGATAAAATCAATGCGTTTTATTCCCATTAGGTCCTAGTGTTTGCCATGAGTTCTTAGAGGAGCTTTCAGGAAGTTTTGGTCATACACTTGGTTCTAGTGCAACTTTTCATTCTCAGGCCGATAGGTAATTTGCTCGAGGTATTCGAATTTTCAGAGGCACGTTGCAGGCATGTGCATTAGGTTTTGGCAAGAATTGGAAATGACATTTGCATTTGGTAGATTCAGGTACAACAGTAACCACTAAGTAGGCATCAGGATGATACCGTTCGAAGCATCGTGTGGATAGTTGTGTCGATCGCTAGTGGGTCAGGTAGAGCTGAAAGGTAGGATCATTTCGGGACCCAAAGAGACGCTGACCCTTAGGACTTGAGGTAGGGGATTCCGTTCTCTTAAAAAGCTTCACCATGTAAGTGAGTTTTGCATTTTGGTGTGCGAAAGGAAAATGCATCGAGGTACGTTTGGTTGTTCGAGATTCCCAACACGTCGGAGTGATCGTTTATTGCCTTGTCTTCCTCCCAAACTCTTTCTCATGATCTTGTCATATTCTGCATGTCGGTGCTTTGGAATGTTCACTCAAGCCAAGCAAGATCGTTTTGATTCGTAATGTACAGATCCAAGAAGACTTGACCTATTAAGAGGTGTTGGCTTAGATACTCAACTAAAAAGTGATAGATTTACGGCGCTGTGAGATTTCGTTAATGAATATGGTATGGTAGCACCACAGGATTGATGAGATAATCTGGAAATTAGGGATGATCATGTGGGAGTCATATCCGTATTTATTTTGTACTTAAGTTGGTTTCTGAATTTCGAGGATGAAATTTCTTTTAGGGGTGGAGAGCTATAACGCCTTGAAAATTAATTAAGTGGTTTTAGTATGTAAAATGATGGGTTAGTGTGCCAAATTATAATTTGAGCCTGATCTAAACACTTTGCAATAATGTCTTGATAAATTCAACTTTTAAATTAATTTGATCATTTTAATTTTTTATTTTGAATTTTTGAAACAAAACTATTTGTTAAAAACCAAATACATCCCATTTGAAAACTATGTATCGTACACAGCTTTCTCGTGTTGGTTTTACTCTCCTTTATTTAAACTCTCTCTCTCCTCTTCCCTCACTCTCTCACGCATTCTCTCTCTCTTTCTCTTTCTCTTTCTCTCTCTCTCGCTTGTCTCTCTCTTTTCCCTGCCTCCCTTTCTCTCTCTTATTTCTTAAAATTTTGAATTAAAAATCAAGCCAAGCTTCGGTGTTCAGTAGCTTGGAAGCTCAAGGACTCAATTGGATGACCGAAAACACGATTCAAAGCTTAAAATCAAGGTTAGTTTTCAAATTTCAAAACTTTTTCAATTTTTTAATTTTTCTTGTATTTTGAAATTTGAGTTCATTTAAGCTTAGAAAACCTTCAATCTAGGTTAGATGAACTTAAAACGACTAGAATTTAAGCTTTGTTTGATCAAAAACGGATTTAAATCAAGATTTTTTGTTTTTCTCTATTTTTTATTATTTTTGAATTTATTCAAATTTTTTTTACAAATCTTGTTTAAAATAGTCCAAAAGTGTTGTATAATGTTTTTCTACCACTTATAGATGTTTTCTATGCTTGATAATTGAGAAAAACAGGTTGAAATAAAGATTTGAGCTTGGGGAGGCTGAGACCCGTGCTTGAAAAATTCTAGAATTTTCTAGTTTGGCAGGCCGGATTCATACGACCGACAGGTTGAATGTGGAAAAGTTCGGCCGACCGGACTTGGCTTTCCGGCAGGCCGAACTGCATAGTTCGACCGGTCGAACCAGGGTGACTGGCAGGCCGACCAGGCATGTGAAATTTTGTTATTTTTCACCTGTTTTCACTGTTTTGAACCCTGAAAGAGATTTTAAACCTCCAATATGATTTTGTAGACTTAAATGGCACACTAGGACACCATGAAGTAGATTAGTAACATAGAATATCCTAAACTAGAAATTGATGAGCTTAGTTTATGTTTAAGGTTGTTCGTGGTTCCGTGGAGCTAACGTACAGGGAAGCGGGACTGCGGTGCTAAGTCACGATGCAAGATGTTGAGGTAGGACTTCTACCCCTCTTTCTTGGTAACCTTCTCTTTAAAGGATTTTGATCTCAAAAGGAATTTTACCAAAATGTTTTCAATAAATGACATAACATTTTAAATGTTTTCAAAAAGGGGCTTTTGGTCACAACATGATTTCCTTCGAAATGACCTTTTATAAAATGATTTCCTTCAAGGTAATTTCTTTTGAAATGATTTCTTTGAAACAAATTCCAAGGAACGGTTTAGATAAACCTTTTAGCAAATTTTCATTTATTGTCAGAGGTTGCATACTCATAATGAATCGAATAATGCATGTAATTAAGAACACTTGGTAAGTGGGTTTTAAATAATAATAATAATAGAAATATATATAAATATATATATGCGGGCATGATGCCATATCAGAGATTAGGTCATGTAGCACGTGACCTTGGGGGCAAGTCCCAAAACCCAACTGGGTCATTTTGGTGGTGATTATCATGGTTTGCTTGGAAAAGAATGTAAAGGTACTTTCTGGATGAACATTTTTTTGTTAAGACTTGTTTAAAAAAATTTATTCAATTACTTATTTATTCATTTAATTAATCAAGTATTTATTTATTTATTAAACTTTGTTCTAATTATCTCTTAAAAAGGTAAATTTCGTACTTGAAATTGTTACCCATTTTTAAACTTTAGTCCTACTGAGTATTTCACTCACTTTTTACTTGTTTTTAAACTTTTCCCCCTCTAGGTGAAATCCAGCTTAGGACCAACAGAGAGTCCACTGCCCGGACTCACGAGCAATAGAGGATCTTGAATAAATTAGTAGCTGTAGTAACTCAAGGCATGTATTATTTAAATTTTATTTCTCATATTGGACTGTGACTGTAATAATTTATTGTCGATACTATGTGTGTGCACATGTTATGGGCTGGTAGGACCCAACACATATCCTCCTTTGCGCTCTTTAATGTTTTAGTTCATTTTGTTTCTATCTTATTTGTTAAATTATCATAAATGTTTGTTTTTAAAGGATTTTAAATTATCACGTTTTTCATAATTAATTAAATTCTTAAACTTATATTTTTATTTAAATTTCTTTTTAATTAACTTAATCAACTACCACGTCACCTCTTGTACTCAGAGGCGTGACACTAGCATCCCTATATTTAAAGATGATTGGATCATGAGTAAGGTAACTACCCAATTTATTGGCGTTGGCTTCGGTTTCTGATTCTTGTTAATATATATATGTATATACACACACACATATATATATCTCCAAATGATGCATAAAAAGGTAGCTAACATATAGACTAAAAAGAAAGAGATTTAGGAGCCTCAAAAATTGTGGGTGTTACGTACAGGCTTAACCTGCCTTAAGGTTTGGTCGGTACTGCTAAGTGTATTGCCAAATACACTAAAATAGACCAAAAAATACCAACAAAAACTAATAAGGTGTTCGGAAGCATTGATTTGAACCAATTGGTTAAAAATACGATAGTATGTGAAAGTTTTACACTGTAAATTAATTAGTTCAAATCAATGCTCTAGACATCCTATAAAGCAGCCACAACCATTAACCATTAATAAAGACAAAAAGAAAAGATTTGATAAGAAGTTTTATGCTGAAGCAAAAAAAATGGAAGGATGATCGTAGAAACTTTTTAGTTCTGATGGAGGAGGCAATCCAAGAAGGAGAACTCGAGGAGAATTAAAATTTTTTATCATTATAATCATAGAAATTAACAATGTGAAACCTATTTACCATACTCAATGTTCAATGTTGAAACTCATCAAAAATAAATGTGACATTTTGGGGAGGCATTTAAAATTATAAAATTAACTTTTTGATTTAAATTTTGTGAAAGAAAACACTGTAATAAAAATTAGTTAGAATTATATATAGCATTCTTAGATGTCCTAAGAAGATTTTAAATTATTTCCTTCTAATCCCTTCCTCGGAAGCACGCGCAATTCACCATACTCAATGCTCAACGTGAGACTATATAGCTCTTTTCTTGCTGGCTTCGGCCTCTATCTTCTCTCCACTTACCTTTGCCTCCTTTCGACTGCAAAAGATACATGCAAATGAATAATTTTGCAACTTAAGCCTTCCCATACTGTGTGATTTAATTAGTACGGCACAAAAGTATACTTAATTCTACCTTCTATTTTCGGGGAAAAAAAATAGAGAGAACTTTATTGATAATGCGCCAGTGCACTAACATAGGTCATCCCATAATATTAATGAAAAAAGTTACAGTGGAAAACGATAATACTCTTTATCGCTGGAGAATGAATTATCAACTATTGGATTATTTTTGAATGGCTTGTAGTGAACGAATATACTGGTACATTTTTAACTCAAAATACACATGATTAAAAACAAAAGATTTGAAACTTTCTTCAATTCTCCTCTTTTGTCATCTACGAACTCTCACAAATGGGTCTGCTCAAAACCAAGCGACGCCTCAGGCGACCCTCATTATCGTCCTCCATCAAATAGTGGCATCGCTTGTGCTGGGTAGGCTCACGTTAGCGGCAACGGTAGATGTGAACTAGAAGTTGTAGAGGAACTCATATTTCTCTTGATCTGCTCCTACCTAACTCCATAATCACCGGCCCCAACGGCAAGGACACAGGGATGACGCAGAGAGACGAGACAAGGTTTTGGAGAGAGAGCAGTTATTTTTTGTGTTCGATTTTTTTTAAAATTTTTTTATTGCCGAAAGTGTTTGAATATTGTTTTATTAGAATTTTAATCACAGAGATATAGAAGACTTAAATATAATAAATTGTAGATTTGAACATGACTTTTTTGTAATTTTCTTCCATTTTAGCATTGTAAAGGGAAAAAAAAAATGAAGCTTCTATTTATTAATGAAGCCCTTCAATCTCTGCTAAATATTTCAGTTTTTGTATCTTTTGATGTGAAGAAGATGGCAGATATGGTTGTGGAAATATTAGTTATCAGTCCTAAATGATCGAAGGGGTAACTACTAGTATTATAGAAACAACCCGAATTGATAGAACTAATTATGAAGCATGCCATATAATTTGGTTGTGGATTGATACATGGCATCAGGTGTAAAACTACTGTGAAATATGCCACACTCTAAAATTTACATGGGAGATAAAGCAAAATAGTGTATTTAAGTTAAAACTTAATAAATAATGTTATATAATTTTAAAATGTATGATAAATAATATATCATGAGAAATTGAGTAATATTTTATGATAATTAAGAACAAAAATCCCAAAATACTCCTACCTTTTTATCCTCCATATCTTTCATTTTCCTCCTTTGCCAACATCGCTGTTGGCTAAAAAATACTATATTTACCATGTAAATGAAAAGGATTAATTACAAAAATTTCTTCTGAATTATAACTTTTGAAACACTTTAACTCTGAAATTTCAAAACATAATATCCATTTCTCCTGAAGCATAACCTTAACAAAAATGGTCCTTTTGTTAAAATGTTAATAAAAAATTGACAAATGATTACAAAGTTAAAGGTTTTTTGGTAATTCGGATTATAAAAATTAGAGGTGGCAATAATCGTGTTCGTGCCGTATTCGTGTCGATATGTTTACAGCACGACACGTTTAGCCCAAACACGAACACAACACTATTAATAAACATGCCAAAAATGCAAACACGAACACGAATACGACACACCTATGGCACGCGTAATATAGCACGACACGATTAACAAGATTATTAAACGTGTCGTGACAAGTTGACACACGATAACAACACACATATGACACGTTTATGACCCAATTAACTAAAAATTTAAAAAAAAATTATTTTTTTTAAAAGCTAATAAAGAAAATTAACAAAAATACAGTATCTAATTAATACTAACCTACTATAAATATTTCAAATATTTTTATTTTTAAGTTTAAATGTGTTATAAATGGACGGGTCGTGTTGTGCCGTGTTATCACGATTATGGCCCGTTTAATTAAACGTGTTAAGGCGTGTTTAGTGTGTTAGCACAAATCCAGTCTGTTTATTTTCGTGTTATTCATGCCAAACTATTTATGGCACAATTAATAAACGTACGGTCCAAACCTCATTTATCTCATGTTGTTTTTGTATCGTGTTATTGTGCGTATTCGAAATTGCCGACTCTAATAAAAATAACGCTAAAAATTAAAATAATAATAAAACAATCTTTATTGATGGTTAAAAATAAAAAAACAGTTAAAACCATTAAATCATTAAAATCCTTCTTTTTTAATATACTAAATTTTTCTTCAAAATTTTATTAATTTTTTCATAATAAAAAATGATTTTGAAATTTTAAAAGTTATATATATTAGTGAAATAAAAAAGAATATAACACAATTATATTCAATACAAAAAAACTTATAACACAAAATTTTCAAAGAGAAAAAACTCTAATAGTGTTAATAAAATTTTTTCATATTTTTGTAGTTTTCATTGATTTTTATACTTTTTAAAATTTTAAAATGCTTTTTGAATGTGAAAAAAGTTAATACAATTTTAAAGAAAATTTTGGTATATCAAAAAAATGGATCCGAATAAATAGTATGTTTTTAATTGATTTTTTTATTATCAATAAAGACTATTTTTATTAGAATTTTAATTTTTTTTATTATTTTTATGACTGGGATTACTAAAATACGATAGTTTTAAATTTGTTTGTCAATTTGCCATTAAAATTTTAACAAAAGGATCATTTTTATTAGCAGTTCATACTTTGGGGAAAATAGAAGTTATGTTTTGAAGTTTGGGGGGTAAAGTTTTATAAATGCTACGGTTCAGGGAGATTTTTGTAACTAATTCAAATAAAAAATTCAACGGCAATTTCCCCGAACCGCCAACAACCAGAAGGCACAAGATTTATCGAAAAACACCATACTTACCATGTAAATACAAAAAATACCCGCGACTTCATCAGACCAGTGGCAGTAGGAAAATACAATATTTAACAAAAAATACCGTACCGTGCAAATATAAAAAAAACCACCGATGATTTTGCCTGACCGTTGGTGGATGGAAAACAAAATATCTACAAAAAAATACCGTATTTACTATGTAACACTAAAATTCACCAACGATTTAGCCAAACCAGCGATGACCAGGAAATACAATATATCACTTGAAATATTATATTACCATGTAAATATAAAAATTCGCCAGTAATTTTGTTGGACTGCAATGGCCAGAAAATATGATATTTCACTTAAAATACTATATTACCGTGTAAATACAAAAATTAACAGCCAGCTTTGCCAGATCGCCAGCGGCAAAAAAAAAAAGTATTTTACTTGAAATACTGTTACGTATAAATATAAAAATTTACCGACGACTTTGCCGGATTACTGGCGGCTAGAAAATACAATATTTCACTTCAAATATTATATTACCGTGTAAATATAAAAATTCACTGGTGACTTACCGGCCCACCGATGGTCAATAAATACGATATTTACCACAAAATACTGTATTTATTGTGCAAATACAAAAATTCACTGGCAGCTGAAAAATATGATATTTCATTGGAAATATAGTATTCCATTAGAAATACTATATTATAGCATAAATGCAAAAAGTCACCAGCAACTTCGTTAGACCATTGATAGTCAAAAATGTAATATTTTACTAAAAATACTGTATTACCTTGTAAATACTATAATTTACCTATGATGTTGTTGGATGTCACCGGCGCCTATGACGACAGCTAAATGCCACCAAAAACCAAGAAAGTCAAAAAAAGAAACAAAACAAAAACACAACACATTCAAGCAACAAAAAATATGATCAAAATGACAGAATCTGATCACACAATCATTAATTCTCAAAAGATTTTATCAAAACGAAAAAAATTCATTCCAACAAAATAATGCGAAACTTCACCGAGGAGTTGCTTAAATCCATTTTGCGATTCTGACTTCGTACACTATCGTAATTCTGGCCAATCTTCATCACGATTGCTCCTTCTTCGGTGCAACTAGCAAATCAATAAATCTTGTAGCGACAAGGGACGATGATGCAATGGAATCAAGGTCGTGATTCCACATCTTACAGAGTCACGTCAATCGCCATCTTTGTCTTTGTCGAGATCTCAATGCACGGTGGTAACCATGAGACTAGTGATGGTGACCCGACGGTATTAAGGTCACGATTCCAGATCACATCGATCGCTTATGGAATCTACATGCCGATCTTCACAAGATGAGCTCCTCGGTCAATGGAGACAACAACAGAGGTTGTTGGTATGCCACAGCCGTTAGAGGTCAATGAAGACAGTGACAAGCTCCTCGGTCCCAGGTCATCGTCATCATCGTCCAGCTATGGCTGTGTAGGTGAAAAAGCCTGATGGCTGTAACATAGAGAGAAGGAGAGGAGAAAGAATGGGAGAGGAGAGACACAACTGATGGCTGTAACACCCGCCGATTTTCATATAATAATTTATGACAAATATGTAACGGATTATGTAATATTAGTAATGACGTTAAGTGTTTTATTTATGTTATGTGTTATGATATATAATATAATGGCACTAACCATTTTATTTTAAGTATTATGACAGGTGACGCTCATGTGGAATTGATGTGCTCTAGTGTTCATGTTATTAATGTTATATGTTTAATCATAATTTTGTAGTAATTTAATGTTTTGATGAATTTTGGTATGTTAGGGCAGATCGGCAGGCCGAACCATTTAGTTCGGCAGGTCGAAATGACCCCTCAGAACAGCAGGCCGATGGTATACCATCGACAGGCCAGACTTTAGAAATCGACAGGTCGAAGTAGGACATCGGCAAGCCGATGACAGCTGACGAGCAGTCAGCAGAAATTTCATAAAATTTGTGATTGAGATAATTATGTGATTGGATGATTGTTGATTGATTGGCTTAATTATGGATTGATTTTCTCATTTTAGGAAATTAAGCATTTGACTTTTGATTGATTTGAAGTAATTGATAAGGTTTCCCACTTTAAATGGGCAAATTATGGTAAGATTATCAAATCAATTTGGCATTCCCTAATTCTCTCTATTTTCCATGAAATTTGTTTCAATTTTAATCAAAAAAATTCTGGTTATTATCAGGAAAAAAGAGTTTTCCACGTATCAAATTTCATTTTTTACATTTTTTTAAAAAAAGGGGACTCATTCTCTCTCTCTTTCTCTCACATTTTCTTTCTCACTCCCTCTCTTTTCTTCACGTTTCTTTCTTCTTGTCCCTCTTAAATTCCCCTGCTATTATTTGTTAAAAATATTGTAACTTCTTTGGCGTTAATTCAAGGAGTTTTGAGAAGAAATCGTTCTAAGGTAAGGGCTCATTCTTTTCAATATTTCTTCTCTTTAATTCGACTACAATATCTTCATCTAGGAATTTTATTTTGCTCTGAATTTTTTAAATGTTATTCATGTATGTGTTATGTGTTAACCCTCAAAATTTCACCTCAATTGGATTTTTGTATGAAAAGTTATGAATTTTCTTCTCTCTGTCACTTACTGCTGATTTATGCTAAACAGTAATTGTTAAATTGTCTCTATGTTCCGACCCTTATATCTTTGCCTACAAATTTTCGTTTGCTCTGAAATTTTAATATGATTTTCATGAATATGCTATGTATGTTGCTCTAAATTTCGTGCCATTTGGTGTTATACAAGCTAAGATATTAAATAATCATGCTCTGCACCTCATAATAAATTGTTGTTGATTGTCTATGTTGCATAAGAATGTCGTTTTTGTTCATAATGCAAATTAAGGTTATTTTGCATGAAATTTGGTGAATATGTTTAAATATATCTTAAGTATTAGACTGAAAAATTTGGTGATGATTTGATTAATATTTTATGTGTTATGGAATTTTATTGTAACTAGGTTTTTAGGACTGTTTTATCCATGAAATTGAGGGATTATGATTGGATGAAGTTTTGAATGACTTAATGATTTTTATTTGGTGATGTGAAATTTTGTGGTTCTATAATTATATATTAATGACTTGTAATATGAATTTTGGGGTCATAGTAATTTTATTTTAATTATTGGGAAAATAATAAATGCATGAAACTCACTGCTTACACATAGGATGTTATTTTTGGTCTCTGCCTTCTAAAGCATGATTTGAATTGTGTTGAATTTTTATGAAGCTGATT
>CAMOHE010030923.1:0-14319 GCA_946598075.1 Artocarpus hirsutus
TATGTAAGCTGCAGTCTTTAATGCTTCTCCCCAGAGAGATTCTGGCAAGGTAGAGTGACTTATCATACTCCTTACCATGTCCTTAAGTGTTCTGTTTCGCCTCTCAGCAACACCATTCATGCTAGGTGATCCCGGCATGGTGTACTGTGGGACGATACCGCACTCCTCTAGGAACTTAGCAAACGGTCCTGGACGTTGTTCACCTGAACCATCATATCTACCATAGTATTCTCCACCACGGTCAGATCTAACGCTTTTAATCCTTTTGTTGAGTTGATTCTCAACTTCAACCTTATAATTCTTGAACACATCCAGTGATTGGGACTTCTCATGAATGAGATATAGGTAGCCATATCTTGAGTAATCGTCTATGAACGTAATAAAATATTATTGACCATTCCAAGAAGCCGTAGGAAATGGCCCACAAATATCCGTATGAATTAGTTCTAAGACATCTGAAGCCCTGTTGGCACCTAATCTCTTTATGTTTGTCTGTTTCCCCTTTATGCAATTAACACATATTTCAAAATCTGTGAAATCAAGGGGATCAAGAATCCCGTCAGACACAAATCTCTCAATTCTCCGCTTGGAGATATGACCTAATCTCTTGTGCCATAATGAAGAGGAATTCTTATTGGTCAATTTTTGCTTTACACCTCGTGTACTTATATACAAGGTTTCATTAAATGAGGCAACCGTATCAAGTAAATAAAGGTTATCATAAACAGATAAAGAACCAGAACCAATAACTTTTGAATTTTGAAAAAGACTAAATTTACTATTTCCAAATGATCAAGAATAACCAAATTTGTCCAATACAGAAACAGAAATCAAATTCCATCTAAACGACGGTACAACATAAGTCTCATTCAAATCCAAATAAAATCTAGTCCTTAATAATAACCTAAAAGTTCCTATTGCCTCAACTTCCACTGATTTGCCATCGCCCACATAGATGTATCTTTCACCATCATTTGGCTTTCGGCAGCTCAGGCAACCCTGCATAGACACACTTATGTGAGTAGTAGCACCAGAATCTATCCACCAAGTGTGTCTTGGTACCGAAGTTAAATTAACCTCAGAACAAACTAGATTAAGAAGCGTACCTTTCTTTGCACGCCATGCGTGATAATTGGTACACTGCTTCTTCCTGTGTCCCTTACCTCCACAAAATAAACAGGTGAATTCATCACCTTGTCCCTTCTGTTGTTTCTTTCGTGACGCCGCACCTGTAGCTTCCTTGCCTTTCTTGATTTTCCTTTTCTTGCCCTTAGAGGTTGTAGCCAAATGAGCACTCTCTGCCTTCTCTTGCTTCAATCTTTCCTCTTCTTGCACACAATATGAGATGAGCTCATTAAGGGACCATTTGTCCTTTTGACAGTTGTAGCTCACCTTAAACTGACTGAACTGTGTAGGAAGAGATATCAAAACTAAATGCACAAGTAAGTCCTCAGACAGCTCTAGCTTAAGTGCCTTTAGTTTCGAAGCAAGATGAGACATCTCCATGATGTACTCCCTTATGTTTTCTTTTCCTTTATACCTCATTGAAATAAGGTTTGCCAATAGCGTACTTGTTTCAGCCTTTTCATTCTTGGCAAACCTCTTCTCAATTTCTTCAAGAAAACCCTTGGCTGTAGTAACCTTTTCGGACATAGTGCCCCTGAAGGTTTCTGGAATAGCACGCTTCCTGATCATTAAACTCATGCGATTTGAATGTTCCCACCTTTCCATTTCCCTCTTATCATCAAGGGAACTGGTATTTGTAAGCTCGGGAGGACGTTCAACCCTTAATGCAAGGTCCAAATCCATGACTCCGAGAACAATCATAATGTTCTCTTGCCATGCCTTGAAGTTTGTGCCATTAAGCATAGGAATTGAATTGATGCTAGCAGAAATATTAGAAGCAGAGCTCGCAACTGAAGAGAACAAAACAACAAAACAGCAAAGCAAGAAGCTCACATAAGTTCCATATCATACTTAAATAAATTCAAACAATGGTAGGGCCCATCACAAATACCTAGCACAACATTAATATTTAGTCTTTGGACAGAAATATTAACTTGTAAGTGGTACTCTTGGTGTAGTAATCAAACACTGACAATAAGAACATGTCAAATAATAAATCTTCCTTTGGGCCGATTTATTATTCACATGTAAAACCAAATAATCATCACATGTTTATTACCACAGGTGTACATGCAATTCTGTCAAATATTAACCTTCCTTTGGGCCGGTTAATATTCACATAAATTACATATACACAACCAATTGTATTTTAAAATAAATTAATTTCCACAAGAGAGGTCACTTTAGTGACATGTTGCTTCAATTAATTTATTATAAAATACATATAAAATACCAATATTTGAATCTAAATTTTGCACCAAAAATTGACCAAAATTAAAAATAAAAATAAAAATAAAATAAAAATATATATATATTTTTGGTCAAAGTCAAAGTCAACCAGGTCAAATGTTGAAAGTCAAAGTCAACAGGTCAGATACTGTACGGACGGATTACCCTATGCAGCCTTTTATCCTAACCCAATTACCCAACCCATTAACCTGTCATTCAACCTAATATACAAACCCAACCCAAATGAAAAATTGACCCAGGCCCATTTTCCTTTTTTTTTTTTTTTTTTTTGTTCGGGTCACCCAGGGGTTAAGCCCCTGGGTATTAACTGGTCACGGGCCTCTTCAGTCGGTGTAAACACTCACAAAATCTGGGCTAAGGCCCAGAATTTGTCTCACTCCCAGGGGTCACGACCCCTGGGTACCGGAGCCAGGCCGTTGGCTTGGGCACCCCTGGGTACCGGAGCCAGGCCGTTGGCTTGGGCTACCGCCAACCGCCGAAGAACCTTCGTCGGCTTGTCCTGTCGGTGACCCCAGAGAGCCCCGACGCCGGCGGTGATGCTTTCAGCCGCCGGCCAAAACCCACCCGGTGCCTTATTTTCTTCCTTATACGGCTGCTAGTTATGGGCCGGAGTATTTTATGCATCGCCGCAGCCAGAGGCCACGGCTTTAGCTTTCCGGTGAGGCCTAACGGTCTCAGTCGGACTTCTTTGCCAGCGGCAGTGAGATTGCCGCCGGTAATCCATAGGGTTACATATGACTTTGCAAACGGAATACGCAATTCCGTTTTTAACAGATTTCTTTCCTTTTTTTTAATAACTCAGAAAAGAATGAATCATCTGGCAGTAATAAATGCGTAAATAGTATTCTTTATCATGAATGGCAGGCATAATTAATGAGTGCCCACATGTCGACACTTGCATTTAAATTCCATTAATGAATCCAGAATCACGATTTCAACAAATTCCAAACAACTTTATTCAACAAAAAAGTTAACCAAAAATTGTTGAAAATATATTTCTCAATGATTCAACATGAGGAGGCTCCGATGTCACTTGTAGAAACAAATTTACTGATGAAAACCATCATCAGATTTGAAGACTCATGTTAATTCATCAAGAATTATAGCGGAAGCGTACCTGAATCCATTAGAACGGTTGAATTGTTGGCTTTGGATCTTCTGAGTCAAGAAGGTATCGTTTCTTGAGAGGATGTTTTCTCTGTTTTCTTCCAGTGATGGGATGCCAGAAAAATCACGTTACTTCTGACTCAGGGACCATAACCATTTATAATTATTCCAACTTTTCCTTATTTCTATTTTGGTCCATCATAAAAATAGAAATTATACTTTAGGTCTTTACACATAATTTTATACCCACAATTTATGAGATGCTTTAAAACCCAAAACTTTATACTTTATTGGACCACTTTAATTAGGTTAATCTTATCTGATAGCATTAATACACATTTATTTAATATATTAGCCCACATATTATTAGAATTTATTCCAACACTTGCACCTAACGATGTCCTCTGTGATGTCCATGTGTTTACAGACTGCAATTGAGCTCGGAGTTTTCGACATCATCGCAAAAGGTGGCGAAGGAGCTAAGCTCTCGCTGAAGGAGATAGTCACCAAGATGCCCACCAACAACCCTGATGCGTCCACAATGTTGGACCGCATCCTCAGGCTTCTAGCCAGCCACTCTGTGCTCAGTTGCTCTGTGGTTGCTGATGATAACGGTTCTAATTTTTGAAGGCTCTATAGCCTTAGTCCGGTGTCCAAGTACTTTGTGACCAAGGAAGATGGTGTTTCACTGGGACCAGTCCTGACTTTTGCATAGGACAAGGTCTTGTTGGATAGCTAGTATGGTTTTTTTTTTTTTTTTTCTTTTTTTTGGGGAATGTTTCGTTCTGTGAATCAATCTACAAGTTCCTTAAGTTAGCAAAAAAGGATTCTTGGAGTTTACGTTAAATATTAATGCACCAAAAATATAGTATAATTTTCGGAAGAAAAAAATATCTATCAACTCGAGCCATAAGATTCGTCAATTTTTCTCATTGATCATCTCATCTTTCAGAAATAATTTAATATCAACTGCGTCAAATACAATATAGGACGTTTATATACGTATTACTTTATAAATTTTCATCCGAAACTAGAGTGACGTTCCATGAATTACAGGCCTCAGCTGAAAGATTCAATTCTTGATGGAGGAATGGCATTCAACAGAGCCCATGGAATGAATATCTTTGAGTATGCAGCCTTGGACCTCAGGTTTAATAAGCTTTTCAATAAAGCAAACCATTCAACAATTCTTATGAAAAAAATCCTCGAGCATTACACAGATTTTCAACACCTTAAACAATTGACAGATGTTGGTGGTGGTGTAGGAGTGACCCTTAATCAAGTCATTTCCAAATACCCGCATATTAAGGGTATTAATTTTGACTTGCCTCATGTTGTAGAAAATGCTCCTTCTTATCCAGGTATAATCTAGTTTTAATTTTCAACTATAAACTCTTTGCTGTCACAATACCAACAATTAATAAACCGTCTTCCTCTTTGTTTAAATAATCCGTAGCAATTGTTCGCAATAGCTCAATATTGGAGACTAAAAAGAGTTGTTTAACACTGATATTGCAGGTGTTGAACATGTAGGCGGAGACATGTTTGAAACAGTTCCATGTGGGGAAGCCATTCTTTGAGTTTCTGAAACTAGATTGCATCAACTAATGTATATTTGTGGTTAATGAATAATGGTGTATTAAAATTGATGATGATTTTGTGGTGCATACTTCATGACTGGAGATATTGAAGAACTGTTACAAAGCTATTCCAGAAAATGGAAAGGTTATAGTGATGGAGATGATTCTTCCAGTCAAGCCAGAGACTAGTTTTCTTGGGAAAAGCACCTTTGCATTTGATGTGGGCATGATGACTCAATTCTCAGGGGGAGAAGAGAGGAGCCAACAAGATTTCTTAGCCTTGGCAATTGGTGCAGGATTTAGTGGCATCAGATTCGTGTATTTTGCTTGCAACTACTGGGTTATGGAGTTCTATAAGTGAAACGATTTGCAATTTCTGTCTTAGATTTCTGTTCCATTGAATAAAAACATGATATTTAGTCTTTATTATTAATTTGCTCAGAATGAAAAAAGAAATGTCATTGGATATATACTATTGCTATTGTCTGTGAAGTTTGAATTCTAACCCTTCTCAAATAAAGTTTGTTTTCGTTCTTAACGGACATTTTTTTGGAAAACGATAGAAGGGTGGAGAAGATATTTAAAAGTTCGCAATGAGTCCAGATTTGCTATCCTATATGGCTGTCTCTTTTGCTGTCTCAGTGATTAATTTTTGACAACTCGTTTAGATTTTACACGTCATACAATATATCACTGGTATAAACGGAGACGTTTAGCTGAGATAAATAACGGAAAGCACCCTAAAAGATGGCAGAAAGCTACCTGCTTCGTCGTAAAGCCCTATTACAGAGATACACAAAAACCACAAACCATTGCCACCAGAGCATGCACCGACAATCACCCGATCAACTTAAATTTGGTGAACATAAGCAGACTCGTAATGGAGGAGTCGAGTTTCATATCCAAGTTATATCAGCAAAATCCAAATCTCCTATATGGGTTCTAGATAAAAATAAGAAGAGAGATATTTTCTAGGGCCAGCAACGTGTTGGATTCGCGCTAGCACATATTTTGAAGGTGCAAGGATTCAAACCTTGCATCTGAAGTGTGCAAAGTTTAAATCTCACCGCCAATTACTACATTAATGTTTGTTGTTAAATGAGAGCTTTTAATATATTTATTGTAGTTTTATGGTATTAAAATAAAAAAAAATGTCTTAATTTTGCACCAGCAAGGATCGAAACTTGCACCTCAGCATGCAAATTTCATTTTCTTCGCCAGTTCTCCACCAAGCTGCAAGTCTCTTTATCATCAAATGAGTGCTTGTAATCTATTTATTGTAGTTTTGTGGTTTCAAAATTTCTACTTTCCTGGAGTCCCACATCGAAAAAGAATGAGAGTCTCTCCCTCATTATTGTCTATATAAGACGATTCTCTTATTTGTTGAAGCGTGAAATAGCATTAAGAGCTTCAGTATACCTTGGGTTCAAGGTGGGCTCTTTAAAATTAATGCAGTTTAAACATTTAATAATAAATAAATATTGTTACGTTTTGGACATTAAGTTTAGTTTATAGGGAAAATTATAAATAAAAAATTTAAGAGTGAAAATTATAAATAAAAATTAGTAAAATGTATAACAAAAGAGTTTTATTTTAATTAGTCAAAACTTTTAAAAAAAATTATATAAAAAAATTTTATAATAGGTGTATTAATCGTGTTAATCGTGTCAATACGTTACGGCATGTTTAATAATCTTGTTAATCGTGTCGTGTCGTGTTATTCGTATTATAGGCGTGTCGTGTTCGTGTTTATATTTTAGGTACGTTTATTAATCGTATTGTGTTTAAGTTCAGTGTAATCGTGTCGTGTTGTAATCGTGTTGGCACAACACGGCACATTACACGATTTGCCAGGCCTAATATTTTCTTTAGTGCTTTAAAAGTGAATAATTTTAGACAACAGTGTGATACAAGGTAGTGGATTCATATTTAGTAGGGAACTCTTTTGCTTTTCTGGGGAAAAAAAAGATGACAAGAGAAACAGAGAGAAAAGGAATACGAGGATATAGATGCAAGTTGGAGGGCCTGGGAATATTTGGTTTGTGCACATTAAAATGTATGTGGGATTTTAGAAAGCGATGAAGAAGAATGCTATACTCAATGGGGCTACTTCTTCTTCTTCTTCTTCTTCTTCTCTCTCTCTCTTCGCTCTGAGCTCAAGTGGGCTTCGTTTGGTAGAGCGAGATCTGAGCAGGAAGATAGTGGCGATGGGATTTGGCATATTCCAATGACTGATGTTGGGTTATGTGAAAAGTATTTTGTGAAATGATAAAAGGCTTTGTTCCAACTTTAGTAAGAAAAGAAAAAATAAATATGGTATTAAGTCCGTTAACACTAGCGGTAGTGCATGACGTCGTCTTTGAATGTATCTTTGTCAAAAATAATAATAATAATAATAATAATAATAATAATAATAATAATAATAAAAACTAAAGCACGATCAACTACAAATGTGTAAAGTGACATAAAAATAGGTTTTAGCGATGACATTGTCGCGAAATAATGCGCAAAAAGAATATATATGTTAAAAAATTCCATCGTGAACATTTTGTTGGCCTCATCCTTTAGCTAGCTCCATCACTCATCTCCTTTCTCCCCTCCCTCATTGTCCCTTTCTTCTTTCCCCTCCTCACAACCATTGTTGCTCTGCTATTGTTGATCAGGTTTTATCAGTAAGAATTTTGTTATTAAGGACCTTTTGTTTCGGATTCTTTTGTTTGTGATTTTTCCTTCATAGTTTTTATGTTATTACTTTTTGTTCGTATTAGTTTAAATTATTTTATTAAATTTTACTTATGTGATGGTGATGATGATGATGTTGTATACAATACAATACGATGTACTAAACATGCCCTAAGAGCTGTAAAATACCACAAAATTGATTCAAAATTTTTTTCATTAACTTTTTGCAAGAAATTGAGAAAGTGCTAAAAAATTCTCTTTGGAGACTCCAAAAAAAAAATTTCTCTTTGGAATTTTCTAACATGGATCTACCAATGCACAACTAGTGGTTTTCAAACAGATTTGGTCATGGCAATTTAGCGTTCTTTTAGTTTATAAGTTTAAACAGAAGTTTATATTTTTGTAAAAAAAAAAAAAAAACTGTAGAAAAAAAACTAATTTGAATTATAGTTTGAAGTAATTGAACAAATGACACATTACTTTTACTCACATTGTTAAAAAACAAAAACCCAATAATGAAACTGCAACAATTGAATCTTTACATTGAGATAAAGAGTGGAGAGAGTAGATAGGAGGGGGAGATAAAATGGGTGAGGTGGCGTAAAACTATTCTTAAATAATTATGAAAAATATTTTATAGATTTAAAAATATAAAAAAAATTTAAAACACAACATCAAATTTCAAAAAAAGGTCTTAAATCTTATGACATTTTAAACGTTAAATAAATTTTAAAATTTTTCTTAAGAAAAAAATAAATTTCAAAAACAAATTTGGTATAATTAAAAGTATCTGTGACTTATTATCATGTTTTTCTACCAAAAAATTTTATGAGAGATAAAATTAAAACTAGTTTTTTAAATTCAAAAGATAATTTTATATTTTTTAAAAATAAAAATATAAATTAAAAAATAATTAAAATTAAAAAATAAATTATATTATTAACTTTAAATCTAATTAGTTTTAACTTACCTGTGCAGCCGCCTGTCTTGAAACTCTTGCAGTCCTGGTACTCGCAATGAATATTCGTTGTCCACAATTTGGAGCCCAAAATAACAAGGCAACGACGGAAATCCTGCAAGGTGTCATGTGATTTAAATTATCTAGAAGTTTGGAATTCTTTTCTACCAAAAAGGTTAAAAAAATCTTAAATCTAGAACTTTGAGCCTCCTGAAAGATGTGCAGTTCATCGATTGACCTATATTGCAAAGACTACCTTCGGTGACAATAATATTTTCTTTTTTTTTTTTCCTGACAAATAACTTCATATAGTACATTGTTGTAATAAATAATTCGAGTACAAACAGCCGTTTTGTCCAATTATTTTTCGTTATAAAATACATATAAATTAAAATGTTAACGCAGTCTATTTGACTCATACTCGAATTTATAAGTTTAAGGGGTGAAATTTAATAGTGAGAATTATTTTATTGTAGTATGTGAGAGTTTTATAATGTAATAATTTTTTTATTATTACTGTAATATATAAGAGCTTTATACTGTTTATAACTGAGTTTGTGATGAAAACTACAGTTTCTATCACATTGTCAAACACCCGATAAATCTCCAAAGTGTGAAATATGATATCATTTATCATGACGTTTGAGTACACTTGTACTTGGAGGTTATTGAATGAGCTATACAAAAATAAAGTTAATAGTATAACTATATTTTTTAATTTTTATTATTTTTAATATATTTATCTGTTTTTAAAATTTATAAATGTATTTTTGAATTTAAAAAATTTTATTTTAATTTTATCCGTTGTAGATTTTTTAACTTAAAAAATATGGAGATAAGATAAAAATATCCTTGATTAAACTTAATTTGTATATAAAATATACGTTTTTTATTGAAAAAAATTAAAAATATATTTTTTAAAATTTAAAAAATCATAAAACTTAAAATCTTTTTTTATAAAAAAATTTGATGTCTTGTTTTAGGATTTTCTTTATATTTTAATATATAAAATATTTATCGTAACTATTCAAGAGTAGCCATGTTGTGTTGCTCAATTTTTTTTATGAAATTGAAATAAGTTTTTAAAATTTCACGGATACCTTTGTAGTTTTTAAGAACAAAGATACAAATTAAAAAATAGTTAAAATTAAAATATACAATTATATAATTAACCCTATGAAGATAATTAAATAACTTTAACAATTAGTTATTTTTTTAGGACCAGGTTGTCTTTGAATATTCGTGAAAGGTCACTCTTACATTGTAACATATATAAAAATAAAAGATAATATATACCAATTCATAACTTTAAAAATATTTAACATGTGATCATCACAAATCCAAGACTAATTTCTGTAGGGCACAGTAATAAATTATAAACAATCTTAATCATTAATTATTCAACAATCCTAACAGTAATACTAGCGTAAAAACGTTAGATAAAAAAGAAAATGCAAGAAAATATAATCACAGTATTTAGTTTTTTAATACTTTATATTTAATGTTCTCTTTTTATTTAATCTTTCACAGTTCATTTAATTTTTTTAAATGATTACTCGTTTATATTTATTATTTTTGTCAAAGTATTAATATGATTGACATTAGTATAACGGGTGTACAATTTATTTTTTATATTAAAGTCACTAAAATTTACTCAAACGATATATTGTGATGCGCAAATGGGATTCACAATGACTCCAATTCGAAATCCTGTGGCCAAAGTAGACAATTTATTATTCTGACTCTAAATGACGTCCACTCTACATTATATTTAATCCTCTTCATGCCCGCTTCCGATTATGTACCCTGCTCCATTTGTACTATTTGCCCCTTGTTCAATGCTGTTACGTTTTCTTAATGTATTCCTTTTTGGCCTTTTCTTTCCTTCATTTTCTTTATATGTTTGTGCAATTACATTATGCATAATTATATGCGAACTTTTTTTCCTTGATTGTCATTTTATACTTAGAATTTTATTTTTTTAATTTATGAAATTGTATTTAAGCATGCCCAATGAAATCATTGTTGTGGGTATTAATTTTTTGAGGGAATATTAATTTTTATTAATTATATGTTAAAAAATTTTCAAGAAATAATTTTTTAAAAAGATTATAACCACAACGAGAGAAGTGATGATTGTTGGGGTATGATTTGGTCGGGCTCAAGTCATCAAACAAAGGCCCAATGTAGGAGGTTCAAGTTGTGATTAGAGTGAATCGAGCCCAAGTAAAGTGTTTGGCTCGATCTCGACTGACACAATAATGTTAGTCAGCCAGTGGTTCATTTGGCTGTCAGGACCGATCGGTTCAATAGTTTTGGTTCTATGAGTTTTTACTCAGCTTGCTCATATGGATTCACGTATTATTCACTATGAAGTTTTTGGTTCACTAGGATCGACGAAATGGATTGGAGTTTGACGGTTGTAAGAAGACATCCATTAAATCACAAAGAGGAACATGGAGTTTATGGTCTGAGATTTGCATCCCATCAAAAGCTGACAAATGTTCCATTACTAGAAACATTACAGGATCCATTTCTCCAAGTAGATTGAAGCCCATGACCTCATACAATGCCTCTATAAATAAAGGATAGGAGGATGGGGGTGGAGGGGAATTCTCATATATAGAAACTTTGTGGAAATTATTTCAGAACCTTTATTCAAAGAACTATGATACCTGAGCATTTTTAGTACATTAAAAATGTAATAACTTAAGGATTATGTTAAGCAAAAATATGTGTCACAAGGATTATTGTTTAATCCAATTTTTATGATAAATTACATAAAAGCAAAAACAGGATTTTTAAGGGTAAAAATCATGCCATAGCCTTAAATAAAGAAGGAATGATACGAAAATAAACTGAAAAGCTTAACTATTGCAAAATGTATTGCAACAAATATAAAGACAAAAATACAGTTTAAGAAAAATAATATATAATAATATGAAAAATTATCCAGTATTAGATTGATGCAGTATAAGGAAGTACACTGATAAAGCTATGTAATATGAAAATTACACTGCAAAAGTAATGCGGTGTAAAAATTAAACTGTTTAAGGTTAAGCAATATAGAAATTAGACTGTTGAAAGTTTAAGCAGTATAAGAAAAATACTGTTTGAAAGGCATGAATGAGTAAAGAATGTTATATAAGCTTGTAACAACATAAAAAAGAATACCGATAATATAAAAAAAATAATGTCATTTTAAATTTACATTGTGTAAAAATTGATGTGAGACCCACCTAAGTGTCACCTTTAAGGTGAAAAAATTACTACCACACCCCTTGAGGTGGCCAAATCATACAATGCCAAGTTAAGCTATTTTTTTTTTTTAATCATAAATGATGTTAAGTGATGACTAATATGGTGAGTCATCAAAGTTTATAAAAATCAAGTTTGAATTCATCATTTGCTTCATGCAAAAAAGGAAACCAAAAACTCTCCATTTTTCTTCCTCCAAAAACCGCCCCCTACACATTTCTCTCTCAAATTTTTGATAAATTTGAAGCCTCTAAGTTATGTTGTGAAGAAAAATCAAGTATGAGGAGGAAGAACAAGGAAGTTCTAAGGTAAAATTCAAATTTTCCCTATTATGTATTAGGGTTTCTACTCAAGTTTTGAGTAAGATTTTTACGGGATGTATTATGAATTGATGTCAAGGAAACTTTGAAGTGTTTCAAGTGATGAAAAGAAGGACATAACAAAGTTTTGAGCTTAGCAAAGGAGGATCAAAAAGGTTCATAAAGTTTAGGTAAATCTCTAAACTTTATAATTAAAAGTTTATGCTATAAATATGTATGCCAAGTGTTTGATGAAATGTTTTAGGCCATGACATGTTAGATAGACATTATGGTATGATTATTTTATATTTTATATTGATGGGGATGATGATAGAAAGAAAGAAAGTAGGGGTTATATGTTTAAAAGTAGATAATTATTAAACTTTGTATTTTACACAAAGTTTAACTAGTTTTCAAAGGAATAGGAAATCGAGGGCATAAAGGCCAATTTATTTTCCAAATATAGTATAGGATCTACCAAAACAGTGAGGGAAACAATTTTTGTGAACAAAGTTTTGGAAAAGTCCAAAAGGACTAAATTGCAAAGTTTTGTAAAAATTCGACGGATTTGAAAATTAGGCAAAAAGTTTGCCTTAACGTTGGAATATAAGGAAAGCTAGAATATGAAAGTTGTAGAACTCATCGAAAATATTAAGGCAATATGGACAGTTTGTCAAAATTCTACTTGGTTGAGGAGTTATGAATTTTACAAAATTTTGAGCACAAAATTTCACGAAACAAAAACGTTATGAAATGTTTTGAATATGATCATAAAACTTTTGAAAGTTTTACTACCTACAAAATTTTAGATGTTTTGGTACAAAATGATTGTCTTTGGTTCTGAGGGCAAAAATGTAAAGATTTTTGTGTTTTAGGCCAAAATTATAAAATCGTGTAATAATTGGGTTTTCACCAGGGTGTTAGACATGTATGCCTTAAGGAGTAAAAATGTAATGAGTTTTTGGAGACATTTTTATCAATGAAGAATTCATTTATTATTTATATACCAAATCTTGTCCTCTTTACGTTCATATTTGTTGAATGTATGATAAGCAAACAATAGTCTGAGACTGTCGGTCTAAGCCTTTAAGAATTGGGCATATGATGGGTAAATTATGCGAAAGACACGATTCTTAAGGTGACAGCCTAAATCATAAGATCCGTAATCGAAAGAATAAAGTTGGGTGCTTTATTCATGTAAAGATTGTTATGTTGTCTATATTCCTATTGGGAGATGGTTTGTCTTGACCATCGGAGGTGGACTCCGTAAATAGAAACATTGGCACGTTGTCATAGGTAATGATGTGTTGGATCGGGACCCTATAACGCCCCCCTTCCGGACGTCACAGATATCGTTACATTCATTCGTTAAAACTGAAGCAAACTATTGTAATTGATAACATGTATTTGAAATCATAGTTTGGAAAAGCATTCCCAAGATCTTTACATACTTTTTTTTTTATATAGAAATACAAATACAATTTATAAGAAATTATAATCTTTCTTAATTAAAACAATTTGCTTTTCCATAGACATTGTATAAATAGTTTGCTAATATTATTTAAAAATTAAATGGCCTTTGAAAAATAAAAGATAAAATTCTTTGCACATGTCTCGGCCGGCAGGCCGAACTTTTATCTTCGGCAGGCCGAACTCAACCGGCAGGCCGAAAGTCACCCATCGGCAGGCCGTCCGAGGCCTTGCAAAATGGGGTTTTCAAAATCCACAAGATCGGCAGGCCGATGCTTGACAACCGACAGGCCGATTGGAAAACTTCGGCAGTCCGACCAGTATGGTTGGCAGGCCGAACTTAAAAAAAATTCTTTTTTTAAAACAAGTTTTAAAACTTCAAATGCGGAAGAAAATTAATAAAAATACATTAAACAAACATTCACAAAATTTATAAAATTATACTTAAATTATAAAACATATCCTTAAAGTTATAAACATACTAAAAATTTAAAATCATAACTTATTCCTTCAAAACTTCTTTCCTTGGCGTTCTTCTATTTGCAACCATCTTCCTTAGCTCACACGCCTATCATAGTGTCCTCCGCCT
>CAMOHE010030925.1:0-13332 GCA_946598075.1 Artocarpus hirsutus
CAAACCAAACATGACATGTCCAACCTTTAGGACATCATAAACATGAACATAAACATTGGGTGTGCAACACTTAATTAGGTGATACATATATACATACTTATACTTTCATACTTTGAAAAACATTATCATGAAAACATGCATAAACTTTCATGCCTTAAACTTCATGAAAAATCATCATGAGAAATCATCATAAAACCATCATAAAAATGGATTTCAAACTTTTCATAAAACTCATACTTTTCATAATCATACTTTTCACAAACGCATCATGTTGCAGGTGAGAATGTACTTACCTCAATGAGCTTACTTAACCTTACTCTTGTAGGTGACAACGCCGCGGCCTTGATGTGCTCACTTCTCAATTTGTTCATGTCATACATTTATAAAATGGTAATTAACATTTAATCAATGAATTCATTACCATATCATAACTCCCATGATAACCATTTCATAACATATATAGCATCCATTTCATAAAAACATCATGCATGCATTTTCTTTAAACAGAAAACATAGAAACAACATTTTCAACACATGCATATTTCTGACCTTCATGAAATTAAAAATTTGTAACTTAACATCCACTTATAATTAAAAAACCAAAATTGGCATAGACAAACTTAACATATATGCCTACTACCATGATTTTTCTTTAGTCATAAAAATCTCATTTAGCAATTTAAATAATTCACATAACATTCTGCATGAAATCTACCAACTTAGCAAAACAGTGAGCATTATTCATTTCAGGTCCAATTTTCACATTTTCATATCACAGAAAAATCCATAAAAATTCTTACATGTAATAAACACTAAAAACTTCATCATAACCAAAAATTACCTTATAATAAATTTCGTACAATCCAAAACAAGTGTTTGAATTCATAGACAAAAATAACTATAAACAGATCAGTCAATGAATTACTTGCAATAATTATTCTTAAACAATTAAAATAAATGTATTTACACCTCAAAATTCATATAATCATCATATTAACATATAGTTACAGTAGTACAAAAATTCTCATCACTAAATAAAATCATTTAATTATACAAAAATATCATATAACAAGAATCTAGTAATTTCACAGATAAAGCAATCACATAACCTAGTCTTAATAAAAATTCTATAACATATGAAATTTTCATCAAATTATTACCAAACTTTCCAGTCCTATACTTAACATATATATAAACATATCCATCAACTTTCGTGCAAAACAACATTCATTTGCAATAAAAACAATAACCATACTTATGAGCACAAAAACTGATCAGCAACAATTCACAGTGAGTGGTGGTGAGAAGAAAATTCATAACTTTTTATATAAAATTTGGATTAAAGTGAAATTTGGATGAGAATAACAAAACACATGCATAATTAACATACTAAAAATTCAGAGGAAAAAACAATTTCTAGACGAAGATATGGCAGTCAGTTTAAAGAGAGGAAAATTTCATACATGCTAAAAAATTAAACTCTTACCTTAGAATGAATTCTTCCTTAATCTCCTTCGAAATAGTCCAAAGAAATTTTAATATTTTAAATAATAATAACAGAGGAAAATTTTGAGAGGATGAATAGGAAGAGAAATGTGATAAGAAGAGAGAATGAGAGAGAGAGAAAAAATCGAGAGAGAGAGAGAGAGAGAAAGTTTTTGTGAAAATGAAATAACGTAAAAAAAATTTACTCGTCTCCTCCATAATTATCAGAAAAATTTCTGACTAAAATGGCTCAATTGCATGGAGAGTGGAGAGGATTAGGCTAAGTCATTAATTTTCTCACAATTACCATATTTTGAAATCGTAAAACGGGAAAACTTATCCATTAAATCAAATAAATGCAAAGTCAAATGTTTTATTACCAAAATAAAACAAATCATCCCATAATTATGTTGTTTATTCAAAATAAATCATCCTTATCATAAATTTCACCTTATCACAATTTTGTAAAATTTCTACTGACTGCTTGTTAGCTGTCATCGGCCTGCCGATCTCAGAAGTTTGGCCTGTCGATCTCAGAAGTCCGGCCTGCCGATGGCACACCATCGGCTTGCCGTTCTGAGGAAATCATTTCGGCCTACCAAACTGAATTGTCCGGTCTGCCGATCTGTCCTTAAATACAAAAATCATTCATAACATTTAATTATCCATAAAAATACAATTAAACACATATCATAAATGACATGAACATTTGAGCACATCAATTCCACGCGAGCGTCACCTGTCATAATACTTAAAATAAAATGGTTAGCACCATTTATCATATATCATAACATATATCATGAGTATAACACTTATCATCGTCATTAATATAACATTAACGTCATCATTATCATAACATTATCCGTTACATCAAATTAGGCGGGCGTTACATGGACCATCAAGTATAGTATAGGAAAGAATGCTAGCAGTATGAGTAATATATCGATAGTATAAGAAAAATACTATCAGTATAAATTTTGACTGTTAAAAAGTTGTTGTGGGACCTACCAAGGTGCCACCTTTAAGGTGGGCAAAAACCCACCTCACTCACTCAAGTACATTGGTTCTACTCAAGTGGAGGGGAGAAATTTGTCTACATCCTTTTTCATGCAAAACATGCAAAAAAAAAAACCCATTTCTGCCCCTCTCAAAACTGAACCCCCTTCCATGGATTCTCTCAAATATTTTTCTAGTTCTCAACTCCTAATTAAGATTAGAAACAAGTTTTAATCATTGGTGATCAAGTCTACAACAAGTTTGAGTTATTTCGAAGGTAAAAACCTATGAGTTTTTATGATTTTCTTAAGCTTTTGAGATAGGGGTCATGATTTTATGAAAAGGAATAGCAATCTCTTAGGCTTTGCAAAAGACGATCAAAGCAAGGAAAAAGCCTTGATAAAAACCTTGACTTTTACCTTATAAAATTGTTGTTTTTCATAAAACTTTTTGTATGTTTTGTACTAAATAGAGACCATGGCTTGTTGAATGGACTCTATGGCACGATTGATTTATGTTTTATGATGATGATGATGGAGAGTTAGAAATTAGGGTTTTTTATGTTAAAAAAAGAAAACATTGTTAAACTTTGTTGATCAACAAAGTTTAAATAGTTTTCAAGGAATGATAAATTTGAGAGCCTAAGAGGCCAATTTATTTTCCAAGCAAAGTATTGGATCTGTCAAAATAGTAAGGCTAACAATTTTTATGAAGAAAGTTTTGTAAAATTTTATGAAAACTAAATTGCAAATATTTGTAAAAATTCGACAATAATAGAAAACAATAGAAAACTCCACTGTACAGTTGCAATTTTAGGAAAGTTAAATACAAAAGTTCTAGGCCTCCTTGAAATTATTAAATATTATGGATGGTTTGCGAAAAGCTACATGGCTTGTGAGTTTTGAATTTTATGAGATTTTATTACAAAATTTCAAAACGGTAATATGGGGAAACTATTTTGAAATTGGTTATTGTTTTGAAATTGGTTAAGTTTAATCAAGAAACTTTTGTAAGTATTAATCCTTGTTAAGAACTGGACTTTTGGTATAAAACAGTTGTATTTGGTCTAGGGGTAAAAATGTCAAGATTTTTGTATTTTGGGCTAAAACTATAAAACCGTATGAAATTAAAGTTTCACTAAGAAAATGTTGGGTTTCTATACTGCAATGGGTAGTGAGTAACCATAGATTTTATGTTTGGAAGGATTAAGAGTTTCTATCAAGTAAGAATGAAAGAAAAACGCGCTAAGGGCATAATTATAAAGATTTTTAAATTACAAGTCAAAACTGTAAAGTTTTAGATAAAATATATTTTAGAGAAAGGAAAACTATTATTTTGTTTTCTATAATATTACAAGAAGTAAAGAAATGCATGTTTAGTTTAAAACGAGTTTTGAAAGTTTTTTAAGACTTGTCAAAACGAAACCCAAAACACCTAATTTAGGAAAATTCCCTTAAACGGGAATTTTCCCATACCTCGTAAGTAATGGGTTGGTAATATAAGACGAGAAATTTAGTGAAATTATTAGACTCACAAAAAACCCGTAAAGGGTAAAATTGTTATTTTTCATAAAATGACTAAAATGAAGTCTGAGCTCTCCGAATTAGTGAGACATCCTTAGGCGAAAAATGTTTCATATCTTATTAAGTAACAAAACCGTCTAGTAAGACGAGAAATTTGATCAAAGAACGTACAAGTAAAGCAATAGAGTAATGAACCGATAAGAATGAAGTTAAGCAAAATGAGTGAAAGGATAAAGTTTAAGCTCCGTTATCGATTGAATAAGTCAATAATGAGAAGGTTAGCAAATAGTCATGTGTTATTTAAAATATGACATAGAAACCGACTAATAAAAGGAAAAAGGAATGAAATGGGGACGCTAGAGCTAGGTCTAGGTAAGTTTCAGACCTCACCTATAGCATGAAAAAAATGAATTTCAAATGTTGTGAATATGTTTAATGTTTGCATTTGATATGCATAAAGTTTTAAAGGTCAAGCCGAGACTAGCAATGTATTTACAATTGATATTTTAAAGTGTGTTGCATTTGATATGCATAATGATTTAAAAGTTTAAGTTATGATTTGCAATATGTTTGCATTTGTTATGCTTAATGTTTAAGTAAGTATTAAGTTACAACATGCAGTATGATTTACATTTGATATGCTCACTAAAGTTTATAAGAAGGTAAATCAAAGATATTAATTAAGTATTGTACCGGCCTTCTTGATATGAGATATACAGATTATGTTAAAGTTACGATCTCATTGTTCGATGGTCCTAAGTCTTGTACAGAGGAAGCATTATGTTATGTTAAAGTCATGATCTCATGATTGATGATGTTGGTATGAACACTAAGCTCGCAAGATAAAGTAAGATAAGAACGATGATAAGAAGCTTAAGTAAGTTATGAATGATCATAAAAGTTCATAATTGAATGTTCATAAATAAGCATAAAAAAATTATGCATTTCGATCTTGCTTGTATTTCTTTCCATGAAATGTTTATGAAAAACATTTTGAGAAATGTTTTACGAGAAATGTTTATGAAAAACATTTTATGAAAAATATTTACAAGAAAAGGTTTATGAAGAAGGTATTATGAGAAAAGTTTAAGAGCAATATTTTACGATAAATGTTTTGAATGTTTTGTGAAATTATATTTCAACTTATAGAATAAAAGCTCATTACAAGTACTTTCATACTATAAGTAGTCCTATAGAAGACCAATATGTTTAGTTGACGAGCTCAGTACTACGGTAAGACAGAGGCAAAGGTTGGGTATGGATACTACTACAGTTTGTTTTCGCTGCTCAAAGAAAAAGGTTTTCCGTTATTTGAAATAGTGTTTTAAACACTTTAGGGCAGTAGATGTTTTAAAAAAATGTCTTATGGGAAATTGTTTTGAAAACATTTTAAAAGATATAGTTTACTGAATGGTTTGAATAGTTATTAAGTCAAGTTTTATATGCATGCTTCAATTTACGTTGCAATAGATGTTGCAACAGTTTCTAGTATGTCTTTTAAGTATGTTTTAAAGAAAAAATTTGCTCAGTATTTTCTTACTAAGTAAGTAAGAATTTAATTAAGATAATAACATTTAAGAAAGTTAAGTGACGGTCATAAAATACAAGGCGTCACACTTACACACAGATCCAATCTTAGATCTTATTGATAGAAAGTATTTTTTCAATCTCAAAGGTTTTTCCCCTAGTTGTGCAAGAGGAAAGCCAATGTTCCATCAATCAAGTTTTTCCTCTCTCCTTTGATTCAATAGCTATTGTAGACGCAAATTCTACTGTTTCCAATTCCTTTGTCGCAGTAGCTAATTTCACTCCTAAACGGAAGCGTGAGAGGCCTCATTGTACTTGTGGCCTTTAAAGACATACTGTGGATAAGTGTTATAAGCTCCACGGTTATCCTCCTGGGTATAAGATTAAATCTAAGCAGAATTCTAAGTCCAAGGCTCAAGTGAATCAAGCAAGTGGATCAGATTGTACAATTTCCTCTCCAAGCTCTCCCACTCCAGCACAATGTCACTATAGCTCCTTGCTTTTCTCAGCTTACAAATTCAAGGTCAATCTCTTGGCAGCCAGGGCATTGGTAGACTCACTTTTTCTTCTATTTCTAATGATCTTACTATTTCTTCTTTATCTTGGATCTTAGACACAAGGGTCACACATCATATTTGCTGCTCTTTAAGCGCTTTTACACACTCTACTGTGACTTGTAATTATTTTGTTGTCCTCCCTGATGGTCATTGATTTTTTATGAATCATATAGATTCTATTACTCTATCCCCATCACTCACTTCACACAATATCCTATATGTTCCTCAATTAAGGTTCAATCTTCTTTCTATCAGTGCTCGCACTCAAAGTCACAATTACTCAATCAATTTCCTAGTCAAGTATTATGTTGTTCAGGATCCCTTGTAGGCTAAAATGATTGGGATGGGTAGACGACATGTCAACCTTTATTTCCTGGATCCCCATAGCTTAATTTCATCTATTTCCTCTTCTTTATTTGGTTGTAAAAATGTTGTTTTGACCCAATCAGAACTTTGGCATTATCAATTGGGTAACCCTTCCTATATAAAGCTTGCTACATTAAGAAGTGATTTTGCAATTTCAAAGTGTGATACTAATTTTGAATCATGGCAAATTTGTCACATTGGCTAAACAGAAACGTTTACCTTTTGTTTCCAACAACTCTTTATTTGCTTTGCCCTTTCAATTAATTCATATTGATTTATAGGGATCTTTTCATACAGCTGCTGCACAAGATTGTAAGTATTTTCTCATAGTAGTTGATGATTGCACATGGTTCACTTGGGTTTATCTTTTAAAAGCAAAGTCACATAAACTTAATCCAAACAAAATTTGGTGTCTCCGTTAAGTCTGTTCGTTTAAACAATGCACCAAAACTTGCCTTTTCAGATGTTTTCCATACCAAGGGTGTTATTCCGTGCCATTCCTATGTTGATAAACCTAAGCAAGACTCATTGGTTAAAAGAAAGCACCAACACTTATTAAATGTTGCTTAGGCCTTGCACTTTCAATCCAATACTTACTGGGGGGATTGCATTCTCACATCTATTTACCTCAACAATCGAATTCCTGCTCCTTTATTGTCTAACAAAATGCCATTTGAATTACTTTGGCACATACTTCCTTCTTAACGTGCTACTATTGTTGTGTTTCTTGGTTATCCTCCTGGTTACAAGGGTTACAAGCTCCTTGATCTTAAGACCAATATTGTCTTCATATCCTGTGATGTTGTTTTTCATGGGTCTGTTTTCCCTTTCAAAACTCCACCTCATCAATATCCTTTTATTGACAGTTTTATTGAAACTATGTTGCCTCTTTCCTCCCTCTTCATCTACAGCTCCTATTCCTATTGATTCCACCCATCCAACTCCTTCCTCGATTTCCACTCCCTCCTTTTCGACTTCCTTTTGTCCCTCTGTCATGCCCCGGGTACGGGAGGTGACGTGGTGGATTAATTAAGTTAATTAAGTAGAGATTTAGGTAAAAGTTGGGTTTTAGAATTTAATTTATAAATAAAATATGACAATTTTAAAATTTTTTGTGATGAGCAATAATAATATTTAAATAAACAAATAAATTAATAAAACGAAACGTAGATAACAAAACTAAAAGGATGAGGCGAGAATGGGTCCACTGACCCACATTTTGTGCACACACATGTAGTACTGATAATATTACAATACAACCACAGTCCAAAAGTAAAAGGAAAAGTTAAGATCTTACATGCCTTGAATTTTTGCTATAATATAACCTACCAAAATCTTCTACTGGTCGCAACTCCGGGCAGCAGATTCTTCTTCGATCCTAAGCTGATATCCACCTAGGGGTAAGATTTTAAAACAAGTAAAATGTGAGCAAAAGGCTCAGTAGGACTATATTTTAAAAATAAACAGATAAATAGTTTAATGGAACACTTTTTAATAAATAAAATTAAATTAAATAAATACTTTCGTTTATCAAAAGTATATTAGAAACAGTTCATCAAGAGTACCTTTTTATTTTTTCAGGCAAACCATGATATTCACCACCGAAGTGGCCCAGCTGGGTTTCGGGACCTACCCCCAAGGTCATTCACTACACGACCCGATCTCTGACATGGTATTATGCCCGTATATCTTTTTATAATTAAAATTTCTATTTACCAAATATAATCATTAACATTTATTATGAGGTTTATTATGAAAACACCTCAATCTACTGTTTAAGGAAAAACAGATAACAAGAAATACCTTTTCAACCAATCACTGAAAAACATTTTATTAAAAATCACTTTGAGGCCAAAACATTTAAAATTGGCTATCAAAGGAGGGGTCGAAGTCCTATCTCAATACTCGTGCCGGTGTCCTATACCAAAATCCTGGTCTGCTATACGTTAGGTCCATAGATCCACGCACAACCTTAAATGAAAACTAGGTCTATTAATATCTAACCCGAGATATCCTAGGTTATTAAATCATCTCATGGTGTCCTAGTATGCCATTTAGGTTTATAAAATCATTTTATAAAGTCAGAATTTCAATCAGGGTTTAAAACAGTGAAAACGAGTGAAAATCACAAAAATTACACCATGACCGGTCGGCCTACCGGTCGCCCTGGTTCGGCCGACCGAACTGCACAGTTCGGCCGACCGATGCCAAAAATTCAAGTCCGGTCGGCTGAACATTTCTAGGTTCGGCCTACCGATCGAATGAATCCGGCCTACCGAACACATGAATCCGGCCTGCCGAACTCAAACTTTGGCCTGTCGATTTGGGAAATTCTAGAAATTTTCATGCATGGGTCTCGACTTCCCCAAGCCCAAATCTTTAAATCTAACATGTTTTCTCAATTCTCAGGTATGGATAATGATCATGAACAATAGAAAAACATAGTAACTTACTTTTTAATGGATTAAAACAAGTTTTAAACAAGATTTTTGAAAAAATCTGAAAATGAGAAAAATTTGAAAAAAATGAGAAATCTTGATTTAAATCTGTTTTTGATGAAACCAAGTTTGTATTCTAGTCATTCTAAGTTCATCTAACCTAGATTGAAGGTTTTCTAAGCTTAAAAATGCTTATTTCAAAATGCAAGAAAAATTAAAAAATTGAAAAAGTTTAAAAATTTTGAAAACTAACCTTGGATTAAGCTTTGATTCGAGTTTGTGGTTGCTCAATCGTGTTCCCGAGCCTTCAATCCACAATCCCGAAGCTTGAAATCGAATTTTGATTCAAAAATTTAGAGAGAGATTGAGAGAGAAAGAGAGAACCGAGAGAGAGAGAGAGGGAGAGACGAACGAGAGAGTGAGAGCAAGAGAGAGAGAGAGTGACGAATGAGAGAGGAGAGAGAGAAACAAGAAATAAATAAATAGAAGGAGAGAGAAAAGTGGTTGCATAGGACTGTGTGCAATAGTACACTGTTTTCAAATCAAATTGCCTTGTTAAAATCCCAATTAACAATTAAAACAACGTAATATGATTTAAAATCATTAAAAAGTAAAATAACACAAAGTTTTTTAATTTTCACAAAATGATAAATTTGAGTTTAAAACACTTATTATGGCACACTAATCCACCATTTTACACTCTAATATCATTTAATTAAATTTCTGGGTGTTACACCCTCTCAAAAGAACTAAGGCCCCTTCTTATTTATCTGATTGTCATTATTACTCCACTACTGTTTCTTTCCTCTCGTCAACCTTATTTCCATTGTCACAAGTTCTTACTCATGAGAAGCTCTCTTTTACCACAATAACTCTGTGTGTGCCATCTCCTCTCATGTTGAATCTGCAACCTACTCCCAATCTTTTACTGTTGGCTCGAAGGTTTCAAATGAAATATTTATTTTTTTTTATGACAATAAACAATTAATTGCTTAATTGCTAATAATTTATCTTGAGTATGTAGTGCTATTTAGAAGTAATATTTTAGCATATCAAGATAATTAGAAGAAATTCATCAAGACTCGGAAGAAATTAACGTGTAGACGGATTATAAAACCGAGAGCTTGAAGATCATAGAAAGGACATCAACAAGCATGAAGATTAGGTTTTATTTTCATTTCTAAGCTTGTATGATGTTAGAGCATGCATGAAGATTATATCAAGGTTAATTGGCTCAAATTTTGATTTTATTCTTTATCTTAAACTTGATTTGAAAGGTTTTAATTTTGATATTAATTTTAAAATTAAGTTGAAAAATATTTAAAGCCTTGAAACTATGTTCTAAATCATTTTTACATGATTCAATTCTATTTTCAAGACTTATAATTGATCTTAACAATGTTTTAAAGTTTTTTTTAAAGTAAAATAAAATAGTTTATAAATTGATTTTTGAATAAAAATTTTGGCGCCTAGGCTTCTGTAGTAGCCCTATCGACTGGGCCTAGTATAGGCTGGTCAACTGCTCGAGCCTAAAATGGGCTGGTTCGAGTAGTAGCTCGGTCGACAGGGCCATGTAAATGGCCGTCGACTGAACTTCCTAATGGCTAGTTTTCTAGCCAT
This sequence comes from Artocarpus hirsutus, assembly GCA_946598075.1. Taxonomy (NCBI): domain Eukaryota; kingdom Viridiplantae; phylum Streptophyta; class Magnoliopsida; order Rosales; family Moraceae; genus Artocarpus; species Artocarpus hirsutus. The sequence continues at coordinate 10,513 of CAMOHE010030925.1, forward strand.
TGCAAATGCATTTCAATGGCTAAACATGGCTAGTTTCAAGTTTTAGCCTACAAATTGCCTTATTTTTAAGTTTGTTGATCACCAAGAATACCTAGAATCATCCTTGTATCAATCTGTAAGTGTTTAACAAGCCTTTGATCATTCTTTGAGCCAAACCTACTAAAAATCCTCTTTGTGTGCTTAATCATCTCCTAGTTCACTCTAAATTGTATTCGTTACATTTCTAGGAGCTGTGAGTTTTGAGCTTAAACTTTCAAAATCTTGTAGACCAAGTACATTAGGTTTTTGAAGCCTTAGTAAATTTCAGGGTTGTGTTGGTTAACCAATCCCTATAAAATTGGTGGATTGTAAGAGATTGTGGTGAGCCTCGAGCAGACAAAGTCACTAGATTGTACTTGGAGTGATCGTTCCAAAAAACAGTCGAAATAGTGGTAGAGGTCTAGTCAAAGTCTTGCTCGACGATAGTAGACGTAGGCATATTGCCAAACGACTATAAATAGCATTTGCATTTCTCAGTCCTTATTTCTTTACTTTCACTCATTTATAGCTGCTTGAATTATTTATCTATGTTATTTGTCCATTTATTGCTCGTGTGATCAATCTAGAAATTTTCAATAATTATAAAAAGTTTTAAAAATTCAATTTACCCCCTCTTGGGTAGCTATTCTTGGGCTAACGACTATCATTCTTGAGTGGCAAGATGCTATGGCTGGTGAATTAGCAGCTCTAGAAGGTAATGGCACTTGGTCTTTAACTGCTCTTTCTCTAGGCAAACATGCAGTGGGTTGTAAGTGGGTCTACAGAAATAACTATAAGGTAGATGGCTCCATTAAGGGTTATAAAGCCCGTCTTGTGGCCAATATACTTACTTAGTAAGAGGGCATTCACTATTAGATACTTTCTCCTCTGTTGCAAAGTTGGTGACTGTCAAAACTTTATTTGCCTTAGCTGTTGTTCATGGTTGGCATTAAGCCCAGCTGATGTTAATAACGCTTTCTCGCATGATAACTTAGATGAGGAAGTCTACATGACTTTGCCACCTAGTTTTCACCGTGAGGGGAAGCCTTTACCATCTAAAACTATCTGTAGGATTCAAAAGTCACTTTATGGCTTGAAACAAGCCTCTAGGAAATGGTTCTCCAAGTTCTCTAGTGTAGTAACAATGAAGATTTCAAACAATATGCAATTGATAATTCTCTTTTTCTCAAAGTTGTTGGTAATTATTTCATTGCGTTGCTAGTGTATGTGGCTGATATTGTTAGAGCTAGCAACAGTTAAGAGCTTGTAAACATGTTGAAGGCATTTCTTGAAGATAAATTCAAGCTTAAGAATCTCGGTATATTAAAATGCTTTCGGGACTCGAAGTTGCTAGATTAGACAAAGGAATTTCTTTGTGTCAACATCACTATGCTTTGGAGCTCTTATCAGCAGGCCTTCTTGGATGTAAATAAAGAAAGACTCCAATGGATCCAAGTACGAAACTTACATAGGATGAAGGAGGATTATTGGCTGATCCTTTTGTTTACAGGCATCTGATTGGCAAGTTGTTGCTCTAACAATAGCAAGGCATGATTTGTCCTAATTTGTTAATCGTCTTATCCAATTTCTAGCTGCCCATGAGTCCCTCATATTCAGGCTGCTCGCCATGTACTTCAATATGTAAAGTACACAGCTGGACAATGTTTATTCCACTTCTCTCAATTTGCTTTGTGGCTTAAGACTTTTGCTGGATCTAATAATCGGGCTTTTTTTCCTGACACACGAAGATCAATTAGTGGATTTTGTGTATTTCTTGGAGGCTCAATAAGATCTTGGAAATCAAAGACACAATAGACTGTTTCTAGATCTTCTGGAAAGGCCGAATACAGGTCAATGGCGAATGCAACATGCGAGATAATACGGATTATTTTATTGCTGAAGGAATTACAAATCAGACACTTTTTCCTAGCTTTGCTGTTTTGTGATAATCAGGCGGCACTTCACATTGCAGCTAATTCTAATGTTTCACCAGCGAATAAAAACACATAGGCGTTGACTATCACTTGGCGCGAGATAAGATACAAAGTGGGGTCTTGAAGACCTTGCACCTCACTTCACAGCATCAAGTAACAGACATGTATTGTTGACCAAGCTCCTTTTTCCTACAAAGTGCAGATCTCTTCTCAACAAGATGAGGATTCATAACATCCATTCTCCATATTAAGGAGGAGTATTAGAATATATTAGCTCAAATAAGTTGTAAGAAAATAGCTATCTTGTCCTTAAACTAAAATAGTGAGCTAGAATTTGTTATAGCAAACTTTTCTTCCAGCCTCTATTACATAAGCTACTTACAGTATTGCAAAATTAATGAGTAATTTTTCTGTTTCTTTTCGTTTCTTCTTCTACTAATCTTTGATAACAGTCAAATCTGAATGGCATGGGCGATGGCTGAAATGGTGTCATTGAGAAGAAGCAACAAGCTTCGATGATCTACATCGTGTCTTGTTGCAGCGGGATCCGTGCTAGCGCAAAGTGTAAGATCAAATTAGGTTTTAAGGCACCTCTCAGATCCATGGATACAGCTGTTTGGGAGGTTTTAACCATGAGGGTAACATTGGCATTGTTAGTGACAATTGCACCTGTGGCGGTTGCACGAGGATAGGGTGGCATTAACGACACAGCATTATGGGAACAAATCAGATAGTGAAGCGATGTCACTGTTGGGGACAATTGCGCTCGTGGCGGCTGCTTGAAGACAAGGTGACGTCTATATGGGCTAGGCAGCTTCTGTAGGGGTTGGTCATCGGGAAGGGGGAAGGGGGGGGGGGGGGGGGGGGG
>CAMOHE010030926.1:0-11008 GCA_946598075.1 Artocarpus hirsutus
TAAATCACAAGAACGTGTAAAATAAATAGCTGAATTTTTTTTTTTTTTGCTATGGAGTAAAGTGTGTTCTGGGCTTATGGAACCCTATAAAGGTGAAAACAAACAAAAAATTTTAAGATGGGTCTCCAGACTCTTCTTTTTTTTTTTTCGGATCCTCTTGTTTTCTTCTTTCCCTTGTTTTTCTTTTTTCCCTTGTTTTTTTTCTTTCTTTTCTTCTCTTTTTTTTTTTTCTTTTCAGATCCCTTTTTTTTTGGTTAAACTAGAATCAACACACAAATGAGCAGGTGTGCACAAATAAACAAGAAAAAAAATGGAAACAATCGAATTTCAAATCAAACAGAAACTAACACAAGTATTCAAGCCAACGAAATTCGCAAAAATTCAAACAAGGAGAAAACAAAAGAAGAAAAGAGTTTGGCTAAGAAATTCAAACCTTAAACCAGAATGTTTTTTTTGTTTTTGTTTTTAGGACTCTAAATTCGACTAAACAAGAACAAGAACATAAAATAAAGGATAGTCAAACTTGCCTTGGAACCTAAGCTCTGATGCCAACTGATATGAACCCCGCCGACTAACGCGACAAGACCTGACACCAAATCTGGAATCGAACCCCTAATCCCTTAAGACGCATGTTTGTTGAGCCTTGACTCGTAATCTAGAGAGACACGAACCAAGAACCACAGATAGAAAGACGCCACACCTAGAATTTGCAAGAACACTTAAATTCTAGATGATAAGTCTGTTTGTTGAATGCCACAAGATTAATCTTGATAAGTTCAAAGAGTCCTCTTAAGAAAATAAAAAGAACGCAAAAAAAATCTCACCAAAATTCATGAATAATGATCTGATTTATTCAAATTAGAATAACAAAGTGTTTACAATTATATAGGAACGATTTTCAGCCCAAAAGAATCCCTAATCGAATGTTGACTTAGAAAATCCCTTAATTGGCGCTTTTCCATGCGAAATTAAGCCCTAAAATCTAACTTTGCTGGCTGTCATCTAATAGAAATAACATAAAATAAAAGTAACTAATTTTATCCCTTAAAATGCGCCTAACCTAATCTAGAAAAAGGAAAAATATCCAAGTTTGTTTTTTTGCCTAACAAAATCGAGTTTGGTAATTAAGAAATTACAAAAATTACATTAGGAAGATAATTTGATGACGAGACTCAAACTTAACGACATGGCACCCACGTGTCGATCCAAAATAGGAAGGTTTCCCAAAATTATAAGTTTGCTCCACAATTTACTGGAATCATGCACCATAATCAATGTGAATCTTCTAGAACCTTAATCATAGTGACTAGGCTCTCTTGTGATTGATTTGGGTCCATACCGGGGCTCCATTTATTTGACATGTCACAAACTTGTTGAATGAGCCTGTTCAATGCTTCCTTGAATCACTTGGGCTTAGATCTTGTGATTGGACTACTTGAATCGCTTAAGGGATCACGAACATGGCTCCTAACTTGTACAACTCCACTGTTTGCATCACAAGCAAAGCAATTAAGTGAAACTACGAGCAAAATAATAATAAATAACTGTAATATTATGGTTCCACCCTAGAGAATAGAAAACAAAGATTGCAAGAGAATAATCGAAACATATTATTGATTCTTCATCCTTGAATCTCCAAGCTATATTCTTCTTCATGTAATCCCATCTTCAAGTCTTCAATCCCATTTGAATCGAATACTCCATATTTCTGATCAAATATGAATTTATTGTTTCTCATAATGGTCTCAAAAAAAAAAATTAAAACTACATCAAAAAACTGCACCTTTTCTGGAAAATTTCCAGCTCTTTATCGGCTTTCCGATCTGTATGATCGGTTAGCCGATCCATGACCAATTGGCCTGCCGAACTAGAAGCTCAGCCTGCCACCAGAGCCACCTAATTTCTGCCTTGTTGACAGCTTGCCGAACCTTATGTCCGGCCTACCGAACTAAGATTCTACATGCCGACCGAGAAGAAATCACCCTTTCCAGAAAATACAAATTTTTAATGCAATTCATCAATTTTATTTTCAACAATTCAAAAACATAAAATTAGAGACTTAGGAAATACCTAGGAACGCCATCATCCATCTCGTAGGTCCGTCTTCTCTGGATGATTATTCAATTACAAAATTTTTACAAATTTAAAATTAAATAATAATTCCTAGATGGAGATTATACTCTGCCATCTAATTACATGAAAAACCTAGATACACATTCTAACCTCTAAGGAACGATAACCGGTATAAATTAATTAATTAATAAATAATTAAATAATAATTTAATCAACTATAATTAATTAATAAACATTCACCATAAAATCCATGACAACATATAAATTGTATAGAAACCTAGAGTGCCAACTCTCTATAAAATTAAATTCAAGCAAAGGAGAGATCAATATCACATAATTTATACGTATAGCATGATCACGAACTCGTAAATTTATGTAAAAACCATGGCTCTGATGCCAATTGTTGGAAAAAAAGTAAGCAGCAGAATTTTAAAAATTTTTATATCAGAGTATTTTCCAAAACACAAGTTTGACACGCTATATGTATAAATTAACTAGATCTTACTAACCTTGTATTCGCCAAAAAGCTCCTAACATCTGTGTAGAGAAGTAATGTTCTAGAAGAGCCTCAACCAACTGGTCTTCTTTGCTATTCTCTATCCACGATTGGAGTGAGTGTGGGCTCACACATACGGCTCTTCCTCAAGGTGACTCTCCTTCCAACTAATTGAAAGAATCCAAAGCTAGTGTTCATGATTTGTGAACAAAAGCTCTTAGGGAGTTTCAGATTCTCACTAGTAGAGTATCACTCTTAATCTATCAATTGATATAAATAACTTATGAGACTCACTCCCTATTTATAGAGGTTGAGTCTATGGTCAGTTCTTATCAGATAAGGTCTCAAAAATTCAAATAGAATCAAATTTGGATCAATATCAGATGAAATCCGCATGAAAACGTGTGATTTTTTTATTCACGCATAGGTAGGCCGATCTGCCTAATCAGTAGGCCGAACTTGCCCATCGGCATGCCAAACTACCCAAAAAAAATCTCAGCGGATCTTTTTTTTTTCATCTGAGATTCTATAGGATAAAGCCTCAGTTTTAATTCAAATAACCCAATAGAGAAGTTATCTAATTAAAACAACTTTATTTAAATATTCTCTAGAAAAATAAATAGATTCCTAATAATTCTATAAGTTTATCTTGATTTAATTTATTCAAAATTAGATCAATCGATAAACAAACAACAATTATCCGATCTTAATAATTCAACAAGTTTATCTTGAATTAATTTTCATCATAAAATTAATTCAACTGATAAACAGACATGAATTATTAGATTCTTTCAAATTTCAACCAATCTAATAAATCTGATATAAGTCACCAATTATTGAAAAAGCACGCCGTATCGTTACAGGATTTTGTAAGCTAGCAAAGGGGACCAAATGGACCTATATAGTTCAAGCTCTCGATAATTGTGAAACCCAATATCCCAGATATACATTTCATAATTATCAACTCCAACGCTACTCCACTAAAAGCTTGGAGCTGCACTCTCAAACTCTATAGAATTATGAAGCTCGTACAGCTAAGTCTCCATGACATATCATAGTGTATCATATCTCCATAAGATTATCCATAATTGGCTTAAGGACAAGTTCTGTCTTACCTTCCCGATTATTTTTATCTTACGTTTCAATATCCCACCATCAGAAAACTTACCATCTAAAGAAGTTATACCATTCGGTTACACATATGTATCCAAATGGTTGAGCACTCCAGTTTTTCAATTATAGGATAACGCATATAAGAGGATATCACTACTCCTAAAGAAGATCTATGGATTTCATATCTATGAATAATAGGTCTATGCTATCAAGAGTCATGCCTCCAACGTACTGGCATGCATACCACTATTAAAATGTGGGTGTCACCCTTTGGTACATCAAAAGACACAAGTCAAGACAACAGGCCCACTATTCATCTCAAGATTAAGATACAATACAAATGATTGTATAAAGTGAATCAATTTTCTGAGACAGAATTTTTAATCCAAATCAATTCATTTTATGTCCCGATCCAACACATCGTCACTTATGACAATGTGCCAATGTTTTTATTCACGGAGTCCACCTCCGATGGCCAAGACAAACCATTCTCCCAATAGAGATATAGATAACATAACAATCTTTACATAAATAAAGCACCCAACTTTATTCCCTCGATTGCGGATCTTATGATTTAGACCGTCACCTTAAGAATTGTGTCATCCGGATAATCTAACCATCATATGCCCAATTCTTAGAGGCTTAGACCGACAGTCTCAGACTATTGTTTGGTTATCATACATTCAACAAATATGAACGTAAAGAGGACAAAATTGAGTGTATAAATAATAAATGAATTCTTTATTGATAAAAATATCTCCAAAAACATATTACATTTTTACTCCTTAGGGCATGCATGTCTAACAGTTCATGAAGTGGATGCCCTTTTTGTACTCACAGCTCAGCTTGAAGCACTTAATGGAAATATAAATCATATGAGTGCTTCAGCTATGAAAATTCAGAGTGTGACTTGCAAGTTTTGTGGTGGAGGACATGCTAGCACTAAATGCCAGGTAGGTAATACTTTTGCTCAGCCTATTGAAAATGCAAACTTTATTGGAAATTTTAACAGGCCATAAAATAATCCCTACTCCAACACTTACAATCTGGGGTGGCAAAATCATCCTAATTTCTCATGGAGCAATTAGAATGCGATGAGACCACCACTAGATCTCAAGCAATAGGAAGAGAAAAAGTTTAATCTGGAAGACATTGTTGCTAAATTGGCTACTTCCACTCAAGACTTTATGATGAATACTAATGCAAGACTCCAAAATCAGGAGGCATCCACAAAAAATCTAGAGATGTAAATAGGTCAAATGGCTAACATGATTTCAAGTAGGCCACATAATTCTTTGCCAAGCAACACAATAAAGAATCCCATTAAGAATGTAAAGGCAATAACTCTAAGAAGTGGCAAGCAAGTGGGACAAGAAGATGCTAAACAAGAGGTCTTGAGAACAAGAAGAAGAGGTCATTGTACTGTCAAAAGAGACAAGCAAGAGCAAGCTCTTTCCAAATAATCCTAAGCCTTATGTGCCGCTTATTCCATTTCCTCAGAGGCTCCAACAGCACAAGATAGATAAACAATTCTCTAAATTTCTTGATGTGTTTAAAAAGTTGCATATTAACATTCTGTTTATAGATGCTTTGGCACAGATGCCCAGTTATGCAAATTTTTTAAGGAGATTTTGGCAAACAAAAGGAAGTTGGGGGACTATGAAACTGTGAAGCTGAATGAGGAGTGTTCAGCCATTCTACAATATAAGTTGCCACCTAAGCTAAAAGATCCAGGGAGTTTTACAATTCCTTGCACTATTGGGGACTTTTATTTTGAAAAAGCATTGTGTGATTTAAGTGCTAGTGTCAATTTGATGCCTTTTTCTATCTTTAAGAAATTAGGTTTGGGAGAGGTTAAAGTAACCATAGTGTCACTTCAACTTGAAGATCGCATAATTAAGCATCCAAGAGGTATTGTGGAAGATGAACTAGTAAAGGTTGACAAGTTTATTTTTCTTGCATATTTCATTGTTCTTGAAATGGAGGAAGATCATGAGGTCTCGCTTATTTTAGGTTGTCCTTTTCTAGCAACAGGAAGAACCTTGATTGATGTGCAACAAGGAAAATTAATTCTTAGGGTTCAAGATGATCATGTCACGTTTAATGTGTTTGAAGAAATAAAATATCCTTCTATTGATGATTCTTGCTTTAGCATTGACACTGTTGACAAGTTGGTGTCTAAGGTATTTCAAGAAAATACTTTTAAGGACCCACTTAAAGCTTGCCTAATCCAACCAAGTGGCAACGATGCTGAGAATGAGGATATAAAAGAGTATGCAAATTTTATGGAGGCAAATCCACCATTTTTGAGGCATAGGACATTATAATTTGTAGAAGTGTAATAGCCCAGCACAAGGTCTAAGCCATCAATTGAAGAGCCTCTAATTCTTGAACTCAAGCCTTACCTCCTCATTAAAAATATGCTTATTTGGATGGCAGATCCTCACTACCTGTAATTATTTCTTCTTCTTTGATAGGTTTGATGGAGGAAAAATTGCTTAGGGTGTTGAGAGAGCACAAAGGTGCAATTGGATGGAAGATAGCAGACATCAAAGGAATAAGCCCCTCCATCTACATGCACAAAATTCTTATGGAGGAGCAATTCAAGCCCACCATTCAACCCCAAAGGCGTTTGAATTAAAAAATGCAAAAAGTGGTTAAAGCTGAGGTCACAAGCTATTGGAGGTTGGGATCATCTATCCCCTATCTGATAGTTTCTGGGTAAGTCTTGTGCAAGTTGTGCTAAAGTAAGGAGGCATGGCTATTCAAAAAATGATAATAATGAATTGATTCAAACTAGAACAGTTACTGGGTAGTGTGTGTGTATGGACTATAGGAAATTAAATGATGCCACTAGTAAATATCATTTTCCTATGCCATTTATTGATCAGATGTTGGAAAGACTTGCAAGACATGAATTTTATTGCTTTCTCGATCGATATTCAGGGTATAATTTGATTCATATTGCACCAAAGAATCAAGAAAAAACCACGTTCACTTGTCCCTATGGTATCTTTGCCTATAGAAGGATGCCTTTTGGTCTTTGTAATGCACCAGCCACTTTTCAACATTGTATGATGGCCATTTTTTTTGATATGGTGGAGAAATTCATTGAAATTTTCAAGGATAACTTTTCTGTTTTTGGTTCATCATTTGATTTATGTTTACTCAATTTGGCTTTGGTGTTACAAAGATGTTAGGAGACTAACCTTATCTTGAATTAGAAAAAGTGTCATTTTATGGTGCAGGAAGGAATTGTGCTTGGACACAAGATCTTGGGAAGCAGCATAGAAGTTGATCGAGCCAAAGTGGAGGTTATTACAAAATTACCTCCACCCACATCTGTGAAACTTGTTCAAGGATTCTTGGGGCATGCAGGATTTTATAGGCAATTCATAGAGGATTTCTCTAAAATTGCTAGATCCCTATCTAATCTATTAGTTGAAGATGCTCCATTTGTTTTTACTGATGAATGTTTGTAGGCTTTTAATACGTTGAAGGAAAAGCTCATGTCAGCTCCTATCATGGTAGCACCAGTATAAGATTTACCTTTTAAGCCCATGCATGAGGCAAACGATTCTACAATTGGAGCGGTGTTGGGCCAAAGAAAGAATGGAATTTTTCAAACCATTTAGTACGCCAGTCAAACCCTGTCGGGAGCACAGTTAACTACATAACAACTGAAAAGGAACTTTTGGTGATAGTTTTGGCTTTTGATAAATTTTATTCCTATTTGATTGGTTCAGAAGTAATTGTTTACTATGATCGATTTGCTTTGAAGTACTTGCTTGAAAAGAAGGAATCCAAGCCGAGTTAATTAGGTGGATCTTGTTGGTACAAGAGTTTGATTTGGAAATCAAAGATAAGAAAGGAATTGAAAACCTAGTTGCAGATCACTTATCTAGAATTCCTAATCATGATGAAGGGGGAAGCCCAATTCTGGAGGAATTCCTTCTTGAGCAGGTATTTTCTATCAAGTCCACACAAACCCCATGGTACGTTGATTTTGTGAACTATTTGGCAAGTAATGTTCTACCCCCTGATTGTTATATCAACAGAAGAAAAAAAATTCTTTTCTAATGTTAAACACTATTTTTGGGAAGAGCCATACTTGTTTAAAGTTTGTGCAGATCAGGTGATAAGAAGATGCATTCCTGAGGATGAAATGGTAAATATTTTGCAACTTTGTCATGATGGAGAGGCTCGTGGCCACTTTCGTCGTTCTAAAACTATAGCTAAGGTGTTGTAATCAGGTTTCTATTGGCCTACACTTTTTAAAGATGCACACTCTTATGTAGCTTCATGTGATAGGTGCCAAAGAACTGAAATATTTCCAGGAAGAATGAGATGCCTTTAAACAATATTCTTGTTTGTGAATTATTTGATGTTTGGGGCATTGACTTCTTGGGACCATTTCCACCATCATTTGGGAATGAATACATTTTGTTGGCCATAAAGTATATGTCTAAGTGGGTAGAAGCTGTAGCCGTGCCAACAAATGATACTAAGTTCATGGTTAATTTCTTAAAAAAGAACATTTTTACCTGATTTGACACTCCTAGGGCTATCATAAGTGATCAAGGGTCACATTTTAGTAGCAAGCAATTTGAGGCACTTTTGGGCAAATATGGAGTCACACATAAGGTTACACTAGCTTATCACCCTCAAACTAGTCGTCATATGGAGGTTTCAAATAGGGAAATCAAGTGGATTTTAGAGAAAACTATGAATGCCTTTCAGAAGGATTGGTCTCTTAAATTGGATGATTTACTTTGGGCTTATAGGGCTGCATTCAAAACTCCTATTAGGATGTCGCCTTTTAGGCTAGCATTTAGAAAAGCATGTCACTTGCCAGTGGAGCTAAAGCATAGGGCATATTGGGCAATTAAATTCTTAAACTTTGATGTGCATTTGACATGTGAGGCCAGATTGTTGCAATTGAATGAGTGGATGAATTTTGGTTTGATACTTATGAAAATGCCAAGCTTTACAAGGAGAAAACAAAAAGATGGCCTAATAAGCACATTCCTAGAAAAGATTTCAAAGTTGGACAACAGGTTTTGCTCTATAACTCTCACCTTAAATTGTTTCCAAGTAAGCTAAAGTCTAGTTGGTCAGGACCGTTTACAGTAACACAAGTATTTCCATTTGGAGCAATAGAGGTTGCACATGACACCAAAGGCACATTAATGGTGAATAGTCATCGTTTGAAGTCCTACTTCAGTGGTGGTTTTAACAAGCATAAAACCATCATTGAGCTATAATCTCCTACAGAGCGACATCTAAGCCAGTCTGCTGAAGACTATAACGCAAGTACTTCTTGGGAGGCAACCCAAGCGCTACCCTTTCTCTCATGTCATTTAGTTATTTTGTTAAAAAAGACACAAATGAAAGAACCCCTTTTTGAAGTAGCGACATGGTGCCAGATTTCCAACATCTCAGAGTTGTTACGTTTTCTTTTCATGAGCTGTGCGTTTAAAAAAAAAAAAAATTTTCAAAACTTCAAAAACTTGCTCAACCAACCCATATTCTCAGCCACTTTTCTCTCACTAAACCCTAACTCTCCCTTCCCTTTCTTTCTCTAGAACAACCCTCATTCTTGTTTTGGTAGCAATACAAAAGGAAGCAAAGATTGTTTTTGCCATCTTTCTACTCTTCTCAACTCCATTGTTGGAAGTCAAAGATTTCTCCACAAGGCTTCCTCTCTATCCACCAAGTAAGTCCCCTCTTTCCATATTTTTATTTTTGTTTCTCCATGGATATTGAGCTCAATAGTGTTTGGTGCCTTCAATTTCCACGTAGAATTTACATGGAGCTATCAAGTTGGGATTTTGAAAGACGGGGTTTACTATGAGCACTTTAGGGGGGGCATGAAAAATTGAAGGGAGTTAGAACTTTGTGGTGTTTGTGGTGTCATTACTTGAAGGGGGTTGGTGTGTTGGATGTTTTGGAATTATTGGTTGGTGCTTTTGAAGTTTTGGGAGTTCACATGTGTTGAATGTTTTTAGTGCTTTAGTGTTTTAGGAGTACAAAAAAAAATTAATGTCTCTTAAGCGCGCATGCTCCCCCACCTCATCATCTACCCCATCTAATTGCTTTGTGAGTGAGGCAACCTAAAAAAGACACAATGACGCCATTATTAAGAAAACTGTTGTGCTAGAGCGGGGGGTCCTAGTGATGGTTTTTCTACGGTGTTCAATAATATGATTACACGTAGGGGATGAGGTAGGTTTCTTGTACAACCCGAGGATGCTGTGGTCCCCCTTGTTTAGAAATTCTATGCCAATGTATTGGAACATGAAAATCTTTAGGTAAGGGTAAGAGGTAAGATGGTTTGTTTTGACAAAATAGGTATTATAGACTCCCTAATATTGAGAATGATGAGTGCTATGAGTATTTGATTGAGGATTTGAATTATCAGGAGGTTCTTCACAAGATGGCTACTATGAATACTAAGTGGAAATTAAGAAGGAAGGGAAAAGCTGTGTCTTTCTTATCCTCCACATTAGATAGGGAGAATAAAGCTTGGTTGTATTTTCTTGCTGTAAAGCTAATGCCTGTAATGCATTTTTTCTAATGTGACCAAGGATGGAACTACTTTGTTGTTTGCTATTGTTCTAGGTAAAACTATCGATGTTAGGAAGGTGATTCAACACAACATTCTTTGAACCGTTTGTGGTTTGACAATTGGTAGTTTAGGTCATTCCTCCCTCATCACCAAGCTGTGCATCGATGCCCGAGTCCATTTTGAGCAAGGGAAGCTTTATTGCAACCAATGAAAATCATTAACAGAAAAGTTTTGGAGAGTTTCTAGGACCAGGATGACCATCTTGAGCCTCGATGGCATTTTGTTGCTTCTTCTTCGTGCCAGCCGCTACAACCAAAACAACCCAAGCCTCCTGGTCCACCGCCTTACATGTCTGCTTCAAATATACAAATCACAAACTGATTGCATCATTTGGAACTTGGTTTGGAATACAACACTGTGATGACACGGGCAATTACCGACACTTTGGCATTGATGAATCTTAATTGCAACCTCCTGTGCATTTTCCCAATGGCCATGAGCCCTGACTTATTTTTCGCCATTTGTTTTATTAATTAGGTGTTTTTCTTTTAGTTTGCTTGTTATTTTGGTTACTTAATTTTGTTCTCTGTTGCATTTTCTTTATTTTCTAGGTTCCCTTTTGGATTTCAAGCATTTCTTTCAAGCCACATTGGCCCTATTCTTGGCGCAGGGGGTTTTCTCTCCCTTTTCCTTTTCCTTTTCTTATTTTCCCATATAGGGCAATGCTTCCTTTTTGTTTTGGGGGGGGGGGGGGGGGG
>CAMOHE010030928.1:0-11684 GCA_946598075.1 Artocarpus hirsutus
CTTCGATTAATAGGTTTTTGTCAAGTATCGAAGATAAAGCATTTTTAGACATTTTTAATCTACAATAAAAAATCATATACCAAACATAAGCAAACACATCATAATAATTTAGTAAGATAACAATCATGTATAAACATACAAATGTGTTTATGTGTCAAAACCTTGAAAATATCACAACCTTACAACGATAATTCCCAACTCAGAATTCAACAAACTCCTAGGAGAGTCATGCCAAATTCAATCAGGAACATGGATCCACTCCTAATTAATATATGCTATCTAAGACCCGTATGATCCAGCATATATTAATAATCGTTTTTTTGACCATTAATTTTATTTACAGAGCTCCTAGGAGAGGTTAATAATAAAATTAACATGGGTGTATAACCATCGTTTCAATATTTTATCCATGATTTATAATCACCACCTAGGGGTCTGCAACCATAAATCATGCTAAAATACCTTATCCTCTCAGAGATCCAATCTAGTACATGATAGAAATCCCTTCCTAGGGGTTGGAACCACCATATTCTTCCTATAGACCAACAATGGAGGCCTTCGGTCCTCTCTTCGAAAACCTTCTCCCACTCAATCTTTTGAAACCAAGGTTTTATTTTAAAAGATATGTATGAACAATTTTAATATGAGCAGCACTCCCTATTCTATATGGCATGTTATCAATATACATGGCAAATCATATTATAATGTAGACAAGCAAAGCAATTAAGCAAAGGTACAAGCAAAATAATAATAAATAATTGTAATATTATGGTTCCACCCTAGAGAATAGAAAACAAAAAATTACAAGAGAATAATCGAAACATATTATCGATTCTTCATCATTGAATCCTCAAGCTGTATCCTTCTTCATGTAATCCCATCTTTAAGTCTTCAATCCCGTATAAATCGAATACTCCATATTTTTTGGTCTTATCCAAATTTAATGTTTCTCAGAATCATCCCAAAAATAAAATTAAAACTGCATAAAAAAACTACACCTTTTCTGGAAAATTTTTTAACTATCTGTCTGCAAGCCGATCTGTATAATCGGCCTACCGATCATAACCCACCGGCCTGCCGATACATGACAGATCAACCTGCCGAACTAGAAGTTCGGCCTGTAGCCAAAGCCACTTAATCTCTGCCCCACTGACTGCCTGTCGAACCTCATGTCCAGCCTACCGATTTGCGACCATCGGTCTGCCGAACCTAAGAGTTCGGCATGCCGACCGAGCAAAAATTACCCTTTCTAAAAAATACAATTTTTAACACAATTCATCAATTTTATTTTCAACAATTCAAAAACATAAAATCAGATACTCAAGAAATACCTAAGAACGCCATCATCCATCTTTTAGATCCGTCTTCTCTGAACAATTATTTAATTACAAAATTCTTATAAATTTAAAATTAAATAATAATTCCTAGACGGAGATGATAGTCCTCCATCTAATTACATGAAAAACCTAGATACACATTCTAACCTCTAAGGAACTATAACCGGTATTAATTAATTAATTAATTAATTAATAATAATTTAATCAACCATAATTAATTAATAAACATTCATCACATAATCCATGACAACATATAAAATATATAGAACCCTAGAGTGCCAACACTCTATAAAATTAAATTCAAGCAAAGAAGAGATTCAAATCATATAATTTACATATATAACATGATCACAAACTCGTAAATTTATGTAAAAACCATGGCTCTGATACCAATTGTTAAAAAAATAGTATGTAATAGAATTTTAAAAAATTTATATCAGAGTATTTTCTAAAACACAAGTTTGGCATGCTATATGCATAAATTAATCAGATTCTACTAACATTTGTTTGCCAAAAAGCTCCTACAATCAGTAAAGAGAAATAACGTTCTAGAAAGACCTCAACCAACAGGCCTTCTTTGCTATTCTCTATCCACGATCGGAGTGAGTGTGGGCTCACACATATGGCTCTTTGACCAAGTGACTGTCCTTCCAACCAATTGAGAGAACCCAAAGCTAATGTTCGTGATTTGTGAACAAGAGCTCTCAGGGAGTTTTTAGATTCTCACCAGTAGAGTATCACTCTTAATCTCTCAATTGATCTAATAAGTTATGAGACTCACTCCTTATTTATAGAGGTTGGGTCTAGGGTCAGTCCTTATCAAATAAGGTCTCAAAAATTCAAACTAGAATCAAATTCGGATCAATATCAGATAAAATCGGTGTGAAAACGTGTGATTTTTTATTCGTACATAGGTAGACTGATTTGCCTAACCGGCAGGCCAAACTTGCCCCATCGGCAGGCCGAACTTGAGGATCGGCTTGCCGGACTATCGAAAAAAAATCTCAGCAAATCTTTTTTTTTCCACCCAAGATTTTATAAGATAAAGCCTCAGTTTTAATTCAAATAACCCAATAGAGAAGTTATCTAATTAAAACAACTTTATCTAGATAATCTCTAGAAAAATAAATAGATTCCTAATAATTCTACAAGTTAATCTTGATTTAATTTATCCAAAATTAAATCAACTGATAAACAGACAAGAATTATCCGATCCCAATAATTAAACAAATTTATCTTGAATTAATTTTGTCACAATATTAATTCAACCGATAAACAGACATGAATTATTTGACTCTTTTGAATTTCAACCAATGTAATGAATCTGACATAAATTACCAATTATCAAAAAAGTACGTCGTATCATTACAGGATTTTGTGAGCTAGCAAAGGGGACTTGATAGACATATAAAGTTCAAGCTCCCGATAATTATGAAACACAATATCCTAGATATACATTTCATAATTATCAACCCCAATGCTACTCCACTAAAAGCTTGGAGCTGCACTCTCAAACTATATAGAATTACAAAGCCCGTATAGCTAAGTCTCCATGACATATCATGGTGTATCGTATTGCCATAGGATTATCCATAATCGGCTTAAGGACAAGTTCTGTCTTACCTTCTTGATTATTTTTATCTTTCCATTATCTCACCATCAGAAAACTTACCATCCAAAGACAATATACCATTTGGTTACACCTATGTATCCAAATGGTTGAGCGCTTCAGTTTTTTAATTACAGGATAATGTATATAAGATGATATCACTACTCATAAAGAAGAGCTATGGATTCCATATCTATGAATAATAGGTCTACGCTATCAAGAGTCATGTCTCAATGCATCGGCATGCATACCACTATTAAAATGTAGGTGTCAACCTTTAGTACATCAAAAGACATAAGTCAAGACAACAGGCTCACTATTCATCTCAGGATTAAGATACAATACAAATGATTGTCTAAAGTAAATCGATTTGTCAAGACAGAATTATTAAACCAAATCAATTCACTTTATGTCCTGATCCAACACATCGTCACCTATGAAAATGTGCCACAATTTCTATTCACGGAGTCCTCCTTCGATGGCCAAGACAAACCATCTCCCAATAGGGATATAGACAACATAACGATCTTCACATGAATAAAGCACCAAATTTTATTCCTTCGATTGTGGATCTTATGATTTAGACCGTCACCTTAAGAATCGTGTTTTCCCATAATCTATCCATCATATGCCCAATTCTTAAAGGTTTAGGCCGACAGTCTCAGACTATTATTTGCTTATCATACATTCAACAAATATGAACGTAAAGAAGACAAGATTTGATATATAAGTAATAAATGAATTCTTTATTGATAAAAATGTCTCCAAAAACATATTACATTTTCACTCTTTAGGGCATATATATCTAGCATAAAGCTCTCACACTAAAATTGGTTCTAGCTATTAGTTCTAACCAATGCTCCCAGACACTCTATCAAATTATTTACTGTGCAGAAAGTATAGTGTGAATCCAAGCTCATTGCTCCTTATAGTCATGGTGCTCATGGACTCATGCATGGATCAAGACATTTTCCGCTATCTTTTCTTCTTTGGTAGAGGTTTTCCATTATCTTTACTATATACATAAAATGCTAAGAGCCGTTTCACCCCCTCACTAAGTGTCCCCCTTTTTGTGTTTTTTTTTTTTTTGGTTTTTGTTTTTATTTTATTTTTGGAACTTTTTTTTAGCCTCTTTCTTTTGCTGTTCTTTATTGTTTTGTTGTCCTTTATTGTTTCTTTTGTTGTCCTCTTTCTTTTAAACTTTTTTAGCCACTTTCTTTTCCTTAAAATGTTCTCGTTTTGAATCTTATATCTATTAGGAAATTAGATTTCCTATATTAGGCAAATTATTAGGAAATCATATTTCCTATGTTAGGTAACATATAATTCTCAATCAATTATATAAGCTATTTAATATGGGTTGAAATTTTGGTAATCTCATTTAACGTTAAAACCCATTAATTACAAAAACTGATATGGAGTAAATTGAGCAGATACCATTTAGGGGATTATGGGAACCCTATATAAAGACTTTATTGGTTATGGTCCCCAATATACTAAAACACGTTATTGTTTCTTTTCTTCCCATCAGGAAAAGTAACGACAGTCCCATTGAGGAATTGAGGCGCTTTAGTTAAGGAAGATCACAAACCACTAGTTCCGCTATTCGATCAATACCAATAGATCCAGGTATTTTATTCATGTGTTAATTCTCAATAATATGGCATGATATAGATCCTAGGCTTAATAGTATTCTTGCTCTAGGATGATTCTATGTAGAACACAGTCAACTGATTAGGATTTTCCAACAATTGGTATCAAGAGTAGGTTATCATTGTTAGATTATTGGGATTGTTCTGCATAATTGTATATGTATTTTGGTTATATACACCCGGTTGCTTTGTCAGTTATATGAACACGTTTTCTCAATTTCGTGATTTCTTAAAGTTTTTGTTTTGATTTTTTTTTTTTTGGTGTTCAAAATTCTAGTGTGTATACATATATATGTACATATATATATATGCACACACAAACACACATTTCAATTTAAACTTGCTGGACATGCTTGTGTGTGTGTGTGTGTGTGTGTGTATATATATATATATATGCAAATGATGTTGGTTTACTTTATTTTGGATGTTGCTTTCTACAATTTTTTGATGAAAACTAAGGTTATAAATCATTAAGTAAATGATTTTCTAAGGTTTTAGTGATTTAAAATGTCTTTTTTGGTGTCTAGAAGGCAAAGAAAAAGGCAGGTCTGCAACTTGGATCCAATTGGATCCGTTTCGAGTTGTGTAGAACCCGTCAAGATGAAGAAGACAGCCAAAAACGACGAGTCATTTTTTCTGCGTTTGGAGCAGTCGTTTGGTTCAAAACGACATTTCGTTTTTGTTG
Source organism: Artocarpus hirsutus (assembly GCA_946598075.1). NCBI lineage: Eukaryota > Viridiplantae > Streptophyta > Magnoliopsida > Rosales > Moraceae > Artocarpus > Artocarpus hirsutus. Next base: position 5,284 of record CAMOHE010030928.1, read on the forward strand.
AACAAAAACAACATGTCGTTTTCTTAAGGTTGGCTACTAAAGTTGTTTTGTTTAAAACGACACGTTGTTTTTTGTTGAACTAAAATGACATGTCGTTTTCTTAAGAATGGCTGTATTTTTTTTCCTCTTCAAATGACAAGTCGTTAAAAAAAACGACAAAAAAAATTTTTTTAGATGAATTTAAGTTTAATTTTGGGTATCATTTCCATATAAAAGTCTAATGATCTAAAACAAATTAATTGATACAATATGCTACCAAAGTAGCCTCTTTTGTGTATATTAATTCATTTTAGAATGTCAAGATAATTATATATGTGTGATTCATACGAATATTAACCAGCCCAAAGGAAGATTAATGTTTGGCCGAATTACATATTTACCTATAGTAATAATATGTGATAACTGTTAAGTTTTTTATGTAAATAATAGTCAGTCCAAAGAAAGACCAATTTTGACAGGAATTATTATCAGTATATGATTACTATGCCAAGAATAACACTTACAAGTTAATATCTCTGTCCAAAGACCAGATATTAATGTTATACTAAGTATCTTAATTAAAGGCTCGTATATATATATATTGTTTTAATTTTATTTATTTTGTCCTCTATTCAATCTCAATTGTTACTGCTACAAATGTTTCTACTCAAGTTAATAACATTCCAATGTTGAATAGGATGAACTTCAAGATTTGGAAGGAAACCATGGAAATAGTCCTCGATTGTATGGATTTGGATCTTGCACTTAGGTCGGAGCAACCCATTCCTGCTACGAAAAACCCTAATGAGGTTAAAATTGAAAAATGGGATCGCTTTAACCGAATGTGCTTGATGATCATGAAACGCACCATTCTTGAAGCGTTTCGAGGCTCTATTACTGAGAGCAAGAATGCCAAGAAGTTCGTTGAGGAAATTGAGCAATATTTTGCAAAAAATAAAAAGTCAAAAGCAAGTAGCCTTTTGGCTAAACTCGTCTTGATGAAATATAAGGGCAAAGGAAACATAAGGGAGTACATCATGGAGATGTCTCATCTGGCATCGAAACTCTAGTCACTTAAGTTAGAGCTGTCAAAGGACCTACTCATGCACTTGGTTTTTATCTCTCTTCCTACACACTTTAGGCAATTCAAGGTGAGTTATAACACTCAAAAGAACAAATGAACCTTAAATGAGCTTATATCTCACTGTGTACAAAAAGAAGAGAGGCAACAGTGGGATAAGACTGAGAGTGCTCACTTGGCTTCAACCTCTCAAAACAAGAAAAAGAAGAGAGCTAAGGATACTGTAGAAGGTTCTTCTTAGAAGAAAAAAACAAAAGAAGTAGGATATGGATTTTACCTGCTACTTCTGTAAGAAGACGAGACTCATGAAGAAGGAGTGTCCTAAATATGTCACCTGGCATGTAAAGAAGGGTAAGCTTCTAACTTTTGCTTGTTCTAAAGTTAATTTAGGTTCTATATCTAAGAATACTTAGTGGGTAGATTCTAGTGCTACTACTCACATAAGTATATCTATGCATGGTTTTTTGTGGAGTCGACCACCAAGTAATGCTGAAAGATTCATCTTTGTAGGTGATAGCAATAAAGTTGTGGTGGAGGCTATAGGGACTTTCAGATTACAATTAAGAACTGGAATTTATTTGGATTTATTTGAGACTTATATTGTGCCGTCTTTTCGACATAATTTAATTTCTATTTCTTCTTTAGACAAATTAGGATTTTCTTGTTCGTTTGGAAATAACAAAGTTAGTCTCTACCAAAATTTAAATTTTATTGGTTCTAGTTCATTAATTATTAATGTATACATGCTTGATGTTGTTAGTTCCTATAATGAAATACTATAAACAAGTTCACGTGGTACAAAGCAAAAATTAAACGAGAATTTCACCATCTTATGGCATAAGCATTTAGGTCATATCTCTAAGCAGAGAATTCAGAGACTCATGTCAGATGGAATTCTTGAACCCTCAGATCTGACAGACTTTCAAGTTTGTATCGAGTGTATTAAGGGAAAATGAACAAACATAAGAAAAATAGGTGCCGAAAGAGCTAAAGATGTCTTAAAACTCATACATATGATATATGTGGTCCATTCCCTATGGCTTCTTAGAATAGACAGCAGTATTTTATTACTTTCATAGATGACTACTCTAGGTATGGTTACCTATACTTGATACATGAGAAGTCACAATCCCTAGACGTTTTCAAGTTTTTCAAAGTAGAGGTTGAACTTCAACTTGGAAAGAAAATTAAAGCTGTCAAATCTGATCGTGGTGGTGAATACTACGGTAGGTGTGATGGATCAGGAGAACAATGTCCAGGACCGTTTGCACTTTTCCTCAATGAGTGCGGAATTGTTCCACAATACACTATGCCAGGCAAACCCAGCATGAATGGTGTTGCGGAATGACGAAACCGAACTCTTAAGGATATGGTGAGGAGTATGATTAGTCATTCTTTTTTGCCATAGTCGCTTTTGGGGAGAAGCATTAAAAAATGTAGTTTACATCCTTAATAAAGCACTAGCAAAGCAGTTGCCAAAAACCTCTATGAACTTTAGACAAGCAAGAAACCCAGCATTACACACTTGCATATTTGGGGTTGTCTAGCTAAGGCACAGCCTTACAGGCCACACGAAAGAAACCTAGATTTAAGGACGGTTAGCTATTATTTTGTTCGTTATGCTGAACGCTCTCGAGGGTATAAATTTTACAATCCCACAACAAGATCCTTTTTTGAAACATGAAATGCAAGATTCCTTGAGGATGTTGAGTTTGGGAGGGAAGGAAACATAAGAAATGTTGTCTTTGAAGAAGAGTCTACTATTGACGGTGATCAAGTCTTTATACCTATCACTATTCAAGATGCAGCTTCAACATTAAACAGGAATGTTCATATTCCTATTCCTGACATTGTTCCAGATCAAGACAACAGTGAAATTCCTCCTCTAGCACCAGTGTAGAACAAACTCAACAACCTCAAGAAGTGCCATTAAGGAGATCCACTAGGGAGAGGAGAAGTGCGATTCTAGATGATTATATCGTCTTTCTCTAAGAACATAAGGATGGCGTTCGTTTAATAGAGGATGATTCACTCAACTTCTGTCAAACCATGCGTAGTTCTAACTCTCAAAAATGGATTGATGCCATGAAGGATAAGCTGAAGTCTATGAAAGACAATGACGTTTGGGATCTAGTCAAATTGCCTGAGGGCATAAAGCCCGTTGGTTGTAAATGGATATTTAAAACCAAGAGGAATTTGAAGGGTAATGTCGAGATATACAAGGCACGTCTAGTTGCCAAAGGCTTTACTCAAAAGGAAGGTATAAACTATAAAGAGACTTTCTCTCCGGTATCTTTGAAAGGCTCTTTTAGAATCATAATGGCACTAGTGGCTCATTTTGATCTAGAGCTACATCAGATGGATGTCAAGACTACATTTCTCAATGGAGACATTGATGAGACGATTTATATGGTACAGCCAGAAAACTTTGTATTGGGAGATTCAAAGTCGATGGTTTATAAATTAAAAAAATCCATTTATGGTCTTAAACAAGCTTCCTATCAATGGTATCACAGGTTCCATCAAGTCATCACCTCGTACGGTTTTGAGGGAAATGTCGTTGATGAATGTGTATATCATAAGTTTAGTGGGAGTAAATATATCTTCCTAGTGTTATGTGTCAATAATATTCTACTCGCTAGCAGCGATATAGGCTTACTGCATGAAACCAAGAAATTTCTGATGAGTAATTTTGAGATGAAAGATCTTAGTGACGCCTCTTTTGTATTAGGTATTGAGATACTGAGAGAGCATTCTCAAGGTATCCTAGGGTTGTCGCAAAAGAGCTATATCGATAAGATTTTGAGTAAATTCGGCATGAAAGATAGTAAACCAGGAACACGCCCGTAGCTAAAGGAGACAAATTTAGTCTCAAACAGTGCCCCAAAATGACATTGAAAGAAAAGAGATGCAGAAGATTCCCTATGCATCAGTAGTAGGGAGTCTGATGTATGCACAAGTTTGTACTCGTCCAAACATAGCATTTACAGTGGGAGTTTTGGGCAAATTTTTGAGTGATCCAGGTATGCAACATTGGAAGGTAGCAAAACGTGTAATGCGTTAGTTGAGGAGGACAAAAGACTACCTGCTCACCTATCGGAGATCAGACAATTTAGAGATCATTAGGTATTCTGACTCCGATTTTATGGGATGCCAAGACAGTAGGTGCTTCACATCGGGTTACATTTATATGATGGCTGGAGGAGCTATCTCATGGAAGTTTGCTAAGCAGACTCTCATAGTTCCTTCAACCATGGCTGCAGAGTTCATCGCTTGTTATGAAGCATCCAACCATGGGATATGGCTGCGAAACTTTGTCACTAAGTTGCGTGTGGTAGATGGTATTGATAGACCATTAAAGATTTAATGTGACAATAACTCAGCGGTACTATATTCCAACAATAATAGCAGCTCAACAAAGTCGAAGTTTATTGACTTAAATTTTTGGTTGTTAAGGAAAGAGTTCAAAATAGATAGATTTCCATAGAACATATAGGAATAGAGTCTATGCTAGCGGACCCTTTAACCAAAGGCTTGACACCTAAGGTCTTTCACTAACACACTGCTTGTATGGGTGTTGTTCCTGTTGATGCCTTGAAATTTTGATGTTCTATGATTTTTGTTTCGGACACTGGATTATTCAGTTTTTTGCAAAATAAAGATTGATGGTTTATAATTCTATGTTTGAGCTTGCTTATGTTTTCTATATGCAATGTTTGCAATAGACTAAGGACTTTGAATTGATCTCACTAAAGACTAAAGAAGGACCAGTTGAAAATAGACATGTTTGAGATCACATTACATGTAATTTCCATGCTACTCATCCATATGTGATCTATGTCATTGAGTAGGATAGTATTGTGATGATCGTGGTTTAGTCTCGACTATACTAAGACTAAAACTGGGATAGTTCTGTTACTATCATATGAGATGGACCAGTATTGCTTAAGGGTAAATAGCTTACAGATGCGCGCCTAAGGAATTTAGAGATACAATTGCTTCAAGAATAATGTGTAGCCCAAGTGGAAGATTGTTAGGAAATTAGATTTCCCATATCAGGCAAATTATTAGGAAATCATATTTTCTATATTGGGCAACATATAATTCTCAATCAATTATATAAGCTATTTAATATGAGTTGAAATTTTGGTGATCTCATTTTAATGTTAGAACCCATTAATTACGAAAATTGATATGGAGTAAATTGAGTAAATACCATTTGGGGGATTATAGGAATCCTATATGAAGACTTTATTAGTTATGGTTCCCAATATACCAAAACACGTTATTGTTTCTTTTCCCCCTATCAAGAAAAGAAACGACAGTCCCATTGAGAAATTGAGGTGTTTTTGTTGAGGAAGATCATAAACCACTAGTTCCACTGTTTGATCAACACCAATGGATCCAGTATTTTATTTATCTATTAATTCTCAATAATCTAGCATGATATAGATCCTAGGCTTAATGTTGTTCTTGCTCTAGGATGATTCTATATAGAACACAGTCAACTGATTAGGATTTTTCAACAATATCTATTTTTTTTTAATGTGCATCATCAAAACACTTTATTCTTCTAATTTGTCTTTAGAATGTTATAATCTTCCTCACAAAAAAAGAATGCTACAATCTTCCTTTTGCCACCTTTCAATGCTGTCTTTTTATATATATTTCTTTTGCAATTGCATGCCAAAATAATTTTTTCTCAAACGTATCAATACTCAAGCATCTTTATTTTTCTTTTTCTGAAATCACTCTAAATTCATTTTTTATATGTACCTTTTAAATAATTTACTGTCAAATTTTCTCTACTAAAGCTTTTTTTTCCCCTTTCAAATGTATTATACCTTAATTTTTTTATATTCACATCTAACAAATTAGACATAATAGACACGTATGTGCATGGCACCTGCAAATGGTAATTGCCCATTTAATTTATATCTTCCACACGGTAAAAAAATGTTTTGTCCTTGAGTGGGACGGAATAAAAGATTTTGTCTCCTTTGTTTTTTTGTGTGTGTTTTTATTGTTCCAACTTTTATTTTTCTTATTTTACTTCTTCATTGCTATGTCGTTTTCTCATGTTGTAATAACTTTTTTCAAATGTATTTCTGTTTGTACACTTTAATTTTCTATATGCCTCTTTAGAAATTTTTCTCCCCCTTTATCCTCTTAAAGGATGTTATTGGGTTTTTCTAATAGGCCCGCTAGAACAATTTTCTATCACTAAAATGTATCTTCTTTTAAAAGTTATTTTTATGCCGTCCTTTCAACTATTATCTTCTAATAAATTCACTCTCCAATTTATTGTTGTTAGGTAATTTTAAAATGTTTCTTTTCCCTT
>CAMOHE010030939.1:0-12338 GCA_946598075.1 Artocarpus hirsutus
TTTCTTGTTGGCCTATCTGAATTGTTTTGATAAGATTATATTTTTATTAAATTCTCATTTAATTATTTATTTGTTTAATTGTTCTAGCTCGTTTTCTATATATTTATTTGATTTTACGAAATTTCTTTTAAAGTTGAATAATTCTAAATATAGTCCTATTGAGCCTTTCGCTCACGTTTCTATTTGTTTTAAAATCTTAACTCTAGGTGGATATCAGCATAGGATTGGAGAGGAGTCCGCTGACCGGACTTACGAACCGTAGGAGAATTTGGTAGGTTAAATTACAATTCAAGGCATGTAAGATTTTTAACTTTCTTTACTTTCGGACTGTGGTTGTATCATAATATTGTCAATACCATATGTGTGTGCACAATATGTGGGCCAGTGGGACTCATACGCGTTCCACCCCATAATTAATTATTTTAATGTTATTTCTATTTGTTTAATTATTACGATGAATCATTTTATTTCTTTAACTTATTCTATTTAAACAATTTTCAAATTATCACATTTTTACTTATAAATTTGATTCTAAAACCTTGTTTTTAACTAAATCTTTACCTATTTAACTTAATTAAACCACCACGTCACCTCCCGTACTCCGGGGCGTGACAAGTAGCGTTGGAGTTGATAATTATGAAATGTATATCTGGGATATTGGGTTTCAAAATTATCGGGAGCTTGAACTATATAGGTTCATTTGGTCCCCTTTGCTTGCTTACAAAATCCTGTAACGATACGACATGCTTTTCTAATTATTGGTGACTTATGTCAGATTTATTAGATTGGTTGAAATTTGGAAGAATCAAATAATTCATGTCTGTTTATCGGTTGCATTAATTTTGTAACAAAATTAAATCAAGATAAACTTGTTGAATTATTGGGATCGGATAATTCTTGTCTGTTTATCAGTTAATTTAATTTCAGATAAATTAAATCAAGATAAACTTGTAGAATTATTAGGAATCTATTTATTATCCTAGAGATTATCTAGATGAAGTTGTTTTAATTAAATAACTTCTCTATTGGGTTATTTGAATTAAAACTGAGGCTTTATCCTATAGAATCTCGAGTGAAAAATAAAAGATTCACTGAGACTTTTTTGGCAGTTCGGCATGCCGATCTTAAAGTTCGGCCTATCGATGGGGCAAGTTCGGCTTGTCTATGAAAAAGTTTAGCCTGCTTATGCGCAGAATAAAAATCACACGTTTTTACCTGGATTTCATTCGATATTGACCCGAATTTGATTCTGTTTTGAATTTTTGAGACCTTATCTGATAAGGAATGACCCTAGACCCAACCTCTATAAATTGGGAGTGAGTCTCATGAGTTATTTAGATCAATTGAGAGATTAAGAGTGATACTCTACTGGTGAGAATCTGAAACTCCCTGAGAGCTCTTGTTCACAAATCACGAACACTAACTTTGGGTTCTCTTAATTGGTTGGAAGGAGAATCACATTAAGGAAGAGCTGTACGTGTGAGCCCACACTCACTCTGATCATGGATAGGGAATAATAGCAAAGAAGACCAGTTGGTTGAGGCTCTTCTGGAACGTTACTACTATACACAGATTTCGGGAGCTTTTCGACGAATATAAGGTCAGTAAGATCAGGTTAATTTATACATATAGCATGTCAAACTTGTGTTTTGGAAAATACTCTAATTTAAAATTTTTAAAATTCCGCTGTGTATTATTTTTCCAACAAAGATATCCTCATGTCTCCTTTGGAGACTTTTTGATAGAAAATGCCAAAGTGGCATTTTCATGATAAATGGAACAATAAAAACAACTTAGTAATTTTAAATGCAACAAAATTTTAAATTATCACGTTTTATACCTTAATTTGCAAAATTATTCCTGTTAAAATAACGGGTGTTACACAATGGTATATAAGATTCCAAACTTGCAAATGATGTTTTTCCTTATGAAGTTGGTGCACAGCTCTACTTTCACCCACTTCGTGAGATAGTCGATGGCCACAATGTAATACTTAAATTGAGACCAAGCTTGAGGAAAGTGTCCAATATGGTCAATGTCCCATTTGGCGAAAGGCCATGCCAATGTTACTAAGGTGAGCGGTTCGGCGTGGTGTTTGGGCACCCTCGTAAATTGTTGGCATTTAAGGCATTTCTATGTAAAGTCCTTGCAGTCTTGTTCCATGATCGGCCAGTAGTATCCTTACCAAAGACATTTCTAGGCCAGGGAACACCCCCCAGAGTGATTGCCACATTGCCCTTTGTGGATTTCGTTCATTAAATATTGGGCTTCTCAGGGCCCTATGCACTTTAAACATGGGGTAGTGTAGCCTTATCAATAAAGTTTTTCATCGATCATCAAATACCAGACTGAGCTGTTGCAATTCCGACATGCCTGTTCTCAATCACTGGGCAATTCGGCTGTTGTTAGGTATCGGATGATTAGCTCCATCCAAGTAGTTTTTTGCTCTTTGGCTACACTTACTACTTCCTTGTAGATACTTGGCTTTGCTAATCTCTCGATGGGAATCGATGTGTGCTCACTATCACCCAAGCCCAAGGCCAACCAAGCAAGTTCATCGGCCTTAGAGTTTTTGAATTTGGGGATTTGCCTTAATGAGTAAGTTTTAAACTACCCAAGCAATGTCTTGACCTCTTGTAAATACACAGTTATGGATTTTGTTCAAGCTTGGAATACCCTAGTAACCTATTGGACGACGAGCATGGAGTCGGTATGGATTGTTATGCGGTTTAGCCCAAGAACTTTGGCGATTCTGAGTCCTTCCAAGAATGCTTCGTTCTTCGCCTCATTGCTAAAGGCCTTGAAGTCAAACCAGAGTGCATAGATTATCTTATATCCATCCAGGCTAGTTAGGACTAGTCTAGCACCTAAACCCTCACACAAGAGGATCCATCCATAAAGAGTTTCCATTCTAATCTTGGCTCAGAGGCATGATTACCTCCGCTGCTGCTAGGAGTGCCTTGGTGTTTGACGAGGGCTTTCTTGGCTAATGGTGTGCTCTGCTCGGCATCGGTGAACTCAGCAATGAAATTTACAAGGGCTTGGGCCTTGATAGCCATCCTTGGGACAAAATGAATATCATATTGCTCGAGTTTCACTGACCATTTGGCCATTCGTCTTAATATTTTTGGGCTTTGGAGGACTTGCCAAAGGTGGAACTTTGTTGGGACTCGGATAGTGTGGCCTTGAAAATACAGCCGTAGTTTTTAAGCTGTAGTGACGAGGGCAAATGCTAGTTTTTCTAGCAGAGGGTATCTCTCCTTAGTGCCCTAAAATGCATGGATTGTATAGTAGATGGGCTTCTGAACTCCATCTTCTTCTCGGATGAGGACTGAGATGATAGCCTTTTCTAACACGGTGAGGTAGGTGTATAAGATTTCTCCCGACAAAGGTTTGGACAAGAGGGGGGTGTGGCTAAGTAACTCTTTAAATTTTGAAAGGCTTCCTCACACTCCCTGCTCCACTCAAACCTCCTCTTGAGTGCCTAAAAAAATGAGTAGCACTTGTCTGTAGACCGAGAGACAAACCTAGAAAGGGTTGCTACCATACCGATGACCTTCTATGCCTCCTTAACTGTCCAAGGTAAATACATGTTTATAACAGCTTAAGCTTTGGCTGGGTTAACCTCGATTCCTCTTTGTTTGACCATGAATCTAAGAAACTTGCTCTAGCTAACCCCAAATACACAGTTTGTCGGGTTGAGTTTCATCCCATATTCCCGGAGAATGTCAAAGCTCGCTTAGAGATAGGCCATGTGGTCTACTACTTGGACGAATTTGACTAGCATTTCATCCATGTAAACTTCTATGGTTTTGCCAATTAGCCAAGCAAACATTTTGTTGACTAGGCATTGGTAGGTAGCCCCGACATTCTTGAGTCCAAAGGGCATGACTACATAGTAGTAAAGCCCTTGGTCACTGACGAAGGAGGTTTTTATTTAATCTTCCTCGGCCATACAGGTTTGATTATAGCCAAAGTAGGCATCCATAAAGCTTAGCAGCTCATGCCTGGTGGTTGCATCCATGAGCTGATCTATCCGGGGTAGCGAAAAAAAGTCCTTGGGGCAGGCCTTGTTTAGGTCAGTATAGTTGATACAAACCTGCCATTTTCTGTTCGCCTTCTTGATGAAGACCACATTTGCCAACCAATTTGGATACTTTACTTATTGGACGAATTTGGGCTTTAGGAGCTTCTAAACTTCTTCATCAATGGCGGCATACCTTTTTGGGTTAAAGGCTTTTCTCTTCTGAATAACTGGCTTGTAGTTTGGTTGGACATTAAGCCAGTGACAGATATTATTGGGATCAATGCCAGGCATATCCTCGTGAGACCACACAAACACATCCCGATGCTTCATAAGGAGCTTCTCTAGGTCAGCCCAAATCTTAGGTTTTAGTTGAGAACCAAGTTGGATCGTGAGGTCAAGATGTGCTAGGTCCAGGTTGAAATGCACCAAATTCTCGACAAGGGTGGCTCTCACCTCCTCTTCAAGCAGACAGGGGTCGAGGTCGAAGAGCATCTTAGGCGCTTGCTCAATTGGGAACTGTATCTCATCGACCTTGTAAATGGCTGAGACATTTAGTTGCCAAGCTGATGTGGCCTTGACAAGATTAGCATAGCAAGCTTGGGAACCTTTTTGTTGTGACCTGATTACTCCGACCCCATTGTCTGTTGGAAACTTCATGGCTAGGTGGCAGGTAGAGACCACAGCCTTCAGTGCATTTAGCATCCGACGGCTAATAATGATGTTGTATTGTGAGGGCTTGTCGATGATGAAGAAGTCGATAATGCATGTTATCCAAGTAGCACCCTCACCAAAGGTGACCGACAGGCCAACCTTCCCAACTGCTCAGACACATTCGCCAATGAAGCTGTAAAGTGGTGCTTGGACTAGGCTGAGGGTAACATTACTAATCTTTAGCTTGTCATATGCTTGCTTGAATAGGATATCAGCCGAGCTACCATTGTCGATCAACACTTGCCAAACTATGTTGTTGGCGATGTGGAGCTTACACACAAGGGCATCATTGTACGGGTGGATTAGCTTATCTGCTTCCTTCTCTATAAAGGTGATCAGAATGTCTTATTGGCGGTAGGTTTTATTGGCGTGCTTGGACATGTTGATGAGCTCGCTTCTCTCAACTAGCCAAGCTTCTTGGGCATAAACACACTGCCCACTCAATGTGTCCCTAGTAATAGGCCCTCCAAAGATCTTATGAACAATATTCAAGGGTTCCATAGCATTCCCACCATCGTTGCATCAGCAATTCTACACATCTCGTACCGACTGGTTGTTTCTCCTAGTTGTAGAACTTGGGGTTAGAACTCGGTCCACAAACTCCCGTAAGTGCCCGTCTCAGACTAGCCTTTTGATCTGGTCCTTAGCTAGATGTAGTCATGGGTATTGTGTCCTATATCTTTATGGAAATTGCAGTACTTGTTTTGGCCTCGCTTTGCCTTGCTACCCTTAAGCTTAGGTGGATCGACTAGTAGGTTCCTTCCTCTCACCTAGGCAAGTACTTCGTTAATACTCGCGACCAGGGGTGTATAGCTTTGGAATTTCCTGGTCGGCACTTTTGGCTTCTTGGTCTTCTTGTCCTTCTTCTGCTTCTTGTTATGTTTGACGCCTGGCTGCTCAGGCATCTTCTACTTCTTCTCCTTTTTACTGCCGCTACTGTTGCCTTCTTCTCGACCGCTCTTCATATATTTGGCTGCATTGACATACCTTTGTGCATAGCCAAGCATATGACAAAATGTACTTGGCTGCTTAAAGGCCAACGACTAGATCAGCTTTTTGTCTCAAAGACTCCCTATGAAGGTGTGCTTTAGGGTCTCGTCTTCGACGTGCTTGACCTCAAGCGCTGCTTGGGTAAACTGATTAATGTAATCTCTGACGTTACCATCCCCTTGCTTAACAGCATAGAGATAAGTTATTTCTTTTCTTCTAATCTTTATCATAGAGAAGGCTACAAAGAAGGCATCAAAGAGCTAGCGGAAAAAAAGTGATTGAAGCTGGTTCTAGGCACCAAAACCATTGTCGAGCTGGTCTGGTCAAGGTTAAGGAAAAGGCCTTACACATGGCTGCATAACTGGCATTTTCCAAGAGCATGTGTCCTCAATACTAATCGACATGCTCATTAATGTCAACGATCCCATCGTAGGCCTTGATTTGTAGGGGGCTCGCATGATGGCATCGGTAAACAATAGATCTAAGGCACCGATGTCATCTAAACCAAAGCAGTTGTTATAGATTTCATTGATTTGGCACTACAGCTTTCGGAGCTAGCAGTTGTTGGTATCTTTAGGCATTCCACCTATAGAATGCTCCGTCCTTAACCCTATCACCAACCTTAGGGTGGCGACCCAATCAAGCTTCCCCCTGATGCCTGAGCCAATAAAAAATGGAAGCTCGATAGCCCTGTGGTGATGGAGCCTGTGCCTCCTATAGGTCGAGGCAACCTTCTCGGACAAGCTTGTTGTTATCTGAAATGCCTTGTGTGGATCTTCTAGAGTGTTTGGAGTTGGCTTCAATGAGGTCGATGGCTCCTTGTCCTACTTAACCCCTAGCCTGGTCAACCGGGGCTAGGGGAAGAAGGACTAGAGCCTGCTAACGCTGTGCTTGTTGTACGAGCTGCTAGGTGAGTACCAAACAGCATTTGATATTTCTCAGATAGGGTCTTGGGCAACTGGGTTATGCACCTATTCGACCCTTGCCGCACTTCCCTGACCCCTAGAATGGGATCTTGTAGCTCAAGGACAGCCTCTAGGTCTGGCTGAATTTTGGTTTTGGTTTTGAGCTTTTCCTAACCCATCTTGTTGGGCACCCTTGTCCTGAGTATTACCTCGTGTCACCATCTTTAGTTCATGAGTTGGATTGTGGCTAGTGATTTCAAGTGAAGGCATAGGCGCCCTTCTTCTATCACCAAAATATTGATGCTTGCCGTAACGCGGCAGTAGATCAACACCACGTGCAGCTATGCACGGTGGACGGCTGTTTCTTACTTGACTCTGCCTGTTTGAATGTACCTACAATAAGAGGAGGGATGCTTCAGAGGTGAAGAGGGAACCATTTAGGTAACAAACAAGGGCTCTCCAACGCTCAAGGCAAGTGTTACTCGGCAGAGAACAAGAGCTAGTTAGGTGGGAAGGAGCACGCTTGCTTGAATGCAATAAATGCTCCCTATTTATAGGTTGCCACTTGAACTAGGTGTTAGGTGGGTTTTGCCCATGACCCGTGTGTCACATCAAGGCGTGTCAAAAGGCAGAAGACAAGTGTCGTGCCCTTTGTCGATGGATTAGTTTCTATCTGATGGCGAGTTGTTTGCCATCTATTGGCCAGTGATGGTGAGTAGTAGCCTGCTTATGAGTTGTCTGCCATTTAAAAGCACCTTGGACAGACGATCCAAGCTTATCGGGATTGGTTATTCGCTCCTTGTGGCTCTTGCCGAGCAGGTTTCCGACCACCTAGAGTAGGGCTCCTTGGTGGGGGCACCAAGCTCACTCCTAAGACATTTCAAAAAACAAAATTCGTGAAGAAATCTACTAAGAGGAAAAAAAAAAAAAAAGGTCAAGAAAGCAAAGTAATACAATAGAAACATATTCAAAATCTATGTTATCCACCAAATAAAATACTTCTAATGCTATCTAAAATAATATTAACAATAATTGTACCACAGGTTTGTTTTTTTTCTCTGAATTTTTATTTTTTTTTCTCTAAATAATATGATAGTATAATATGCCCTAATTAGGTTAAAATGTAGATATATTGGTTAACTAATAATCTTTGATACATACATATCCAAGACGCAAAATGTCATGACAACCGAGTTGGTCTAAGGCGCCAGTTTCAGGTACTGGTCCCAAAGGGTATTCTTGACAAGCCTGTTCTAATAATTTTTTAGTAATCCCATCCTTGAAAAGATTTTTTTTTGCATAATTACTTATAAATTAAATTTTAGATTAATTACAATGCCAACAAGCCTTTTCCCAATAATATTTTTTATCCCTTCCTTAAAAAGCTTTTTATTTTCCATAATTACTTATAAATTAAACTTTGGATTAATTACAAAGTTTATATATGTGACCTTAAATATTGTATATAAGTATTATATACAAGAAGATAATATTTAAGTATTATAATTAAAATAATCAATAATATATAATTAATTATTTTATTAAAGTATGGAATTTTGATTGACTGTTACCAGCGTAGGTCACTTTAATTGAGAATGAAATGCTTTTGTCTGAATCATTAATGTTGCAAATCATTAAATGAGTGCACTGCACATAATATAATTATCTAGGATTAAAACTAAATGTAGCACATAGCAGGTTTTGAAAATATTTTTAGTAAATATCAAATTTATTGTGCAAATAATATCTTTACTCCCTTACTTATAATGTAAATAATTCTTATTTATATAATAAATAGATATAAGATGCAAATAATTTATTTACCCTATTTCTAATAATTTTTTAGTTATCTAGTGCTTGATAAGCCTCTTTTTCCATAATCACTTGTAAATTAAATTATAGATTAATTACCAAAAATTTCCCTTCAACTATAGCCCTTGCAACACTATATCCTCTAAACTTCAAAACATAACATTTATTTCCCCTGATCCATGAAATATTATTAAGAAATTAAATTATGATTTAGAGCATAAAGGACACAATATTACACAAATAATAGGATTGTTGAATAATTTAATGAACCATTAGACATTAAGCTTACTATGATGTAGTCATCAAGAAAAGTAAAAGAAGATATTATTTGTTTTAAAAAAAATTTAAGGTTTTTTTTTAAATTTATGCTATATATCAAATTTATGCTCTATATACGTGACCTTATATATTGTATATAAGTATTATAGACAAGAAGATAATTATTTAAATATGATAATTAAAATAATTAATAATATATAATCAATTATTCAATTAAAGTGTAGAATCATTAATTGACCGTTACTAGTGTAGATCACTTTCATTAAGAATGGAATGGTTTTATATAAACCATTGATATAGCAAGTCATTAAATGAATGCAGTGCACATAACATGATTACGTAGGATTAAAACTAATTATTGCTAATAGCAAATTTTGAAAATATTTTTAATAAATATCAAATTTGTGGTATAAATAATTTATTTATTCTTTTATTTATAATGTAAATAATTCTTATTCACACAATAAATAGATATAAGATGCAAATAATTTAATTACCTTTTTCCCAATAATTTTTTATTCATCTCGTCCTTGGTAAGCTTTTTTTTTTTTCCATAATTTCTTTAATTTAAATTTTAGATTAATTACGAAAATTCTCCCTTAACTATAGCCCTTGCAACACTATGTCCTCTGAACTTTAAAACATATTATTTATTTCTCTTGTTCCATGAAATATTATCAAGAAACCAAATCATAATTTTGACTATAAATAACACAATATTACACAAATAATAGAATTGTTGAATAATTTAGTGAACTATTAGATCATAAGTTTATTGTGATGTAGTCATATAAAAAGTAAAAGAAGATATTATTTATTTTAAAAAAATTAAGGTTTTTTAGTTCATCTTTTAAACAATTAAAATTTTGAAGTTAAATCAATTTTTTTGTGAATTCAAATTAGCTTTAGACATAATAGAGTTATCAAAATACTCATATATTACATACCAAATCTTAATTATGTAACAAGTTTTATTAAAAGTTCTAACAAAATGATTTTTTTTTATCAATATTACATAGTTCAGAGTGAACGCATATTACGTTTTGCAATTTGGGAGGCATTGTGCTATAAGGGATATAGTTAAGGGGAATTTTTGTAATTAATTCTTAAGTTTTTAATCCCAAGTTGTCAATAGTTTTGCAAAATTAAAGCAATCATTATTAAAATAGATGCCCAAGAACAAATGATGTTTTGTATTGAACATATTAATAAATAAATGAATAAATTAAACTTTTCATTATATTTATATGTATGTATTTTGAAAACTTTATTAATATCATTAAATTCTATAATTATTTATGTGGACTTAAATATTGTATATAAGTATTATACACGGAAAATAATATTTAAATATGTTAATTAAAATAATCAATAATATATAATTAATTATTCAATTAAAGTATGGAATCTTTGATTAACCGTTACTAGCGTAGGTCACTTTAATTGAGAATGAAATATTTTTATCTGAATCATTACTATAACAAGTCATTAAATGAGTACACTACACATAATATAATTATATAGGATTAAAACTAAATATAGTGCATTGTGGGTTTTGAAAATTTTTTTAGTAAATATCAAATTTATAGTGTAAATGATTTAATTACTCCCCTATTTACAATGTAAATAATTCTAATTCACACAATAAATAGATATAAGGTGTAAATAATTTATTTATACTTTTGTTTACAATGTAAATATTTCCTATATACATAGTAAATAAATTATTTACATTATAAATCTGCTATTTACTATAAATATTTTCAAAACCTAGTATTTAATAGAAAAACTATCAAAAATATGTTATTTCCCTCATTATTTCTTAATCAAAATGATTAAAGGTCTAATTAATATGTTGGTTTTATTGGAACTTCAAATTATGGATCCATTAGTCTCACATCATCCTCACAAGCACTATTTGAACAAGAAGAATTAGTAGTTTTAATAATTAGTTTAGAATTATGGAATTCTAAATTAAATTCATTCACAAATAAATTAATTACAAATTTATTTATAATTTTTAAATAAAGATTTTTTTAATAATAAGAATTAATTTTGGATGACCACCCACACATTAGGTGCACACCTAGCACAAGTGGGTTCCTTCTGTTGTGCTGACTTATTCTCTAATTTTTTTTTTTTTCCTTTGGAAATTCAATAGTTTCTAATTTTGAAAAAAAGTGAGGGGAGAACTCTAGCATGTTACTTTTGAAATTTAGGGCCTAGGGGTCTATGATATAAGAGTTATAGTAGAGGGAGAATTTTTTTAATTAATCTTTAAATTTTTAATCCCAAGTTGTCAATAGTTACAGAAAATTAAAGCATTGTTAAGATAGATCCCAAAAAACATTTGATGCTTTGTGTTAAACATATTGATAAATAAATAAATAAAATTAAACTTTTCATTATATTTATGTGCCTATATTTTGAACTTTATGAATATTATTAAAATTAAATAATTATTTATGTGACCTTAAATATTGTATATAAGTATTATATACATGAAGATAATATATAAGTATGATTATTAAATAATCAATAATATATAAATAGTTTATTATAATTAATTATTCAATTGAAGTGTGGAATCTTTAATTGACCGTTATTAGTGCAAGTAACTTCTAGTGCAAATGGAATGGTTTTATCCAAACTATTACTATAGTGAGTCATTACATGAGTACACAATATATAATATGATTATGTAGGATTAAAGCTAATTGTAGCAAATAGCATGCTTTGAAAATATTTTTGGTAAATATCAAATTTATGATGTAAATTATTTATTTACTCCTTTATTTATAGTGTAAATAATTCTTATTTATATAATAAATAGATATAAGGTGAAAATAATTTATTTACTCCTTTGTTTACAATATAAATATTTCCTATATACATAGTAAATAAGATATTTACATTATTAGTCTGTTATTTACTATTAATATTTTCAAAATCCATTGTTACTTCAAAAACTCTCAAAAATCTTTTATTTTTCTTATTCTCTCTTAATCAAAGAGTTAATATGTTGGTTAAGTCCATTAGTCCCCCACCATTCTTCCAAACACTTTTTAAACATGTAGTATTATTGGTTTTAATAAGTAATTTAGAATTATGGAATCCTAATCACCCAAAATAAATTAATTATAAATTAATTTATAATTATTAAACAATAAGATTATTTTAATAATGACAATAATTAATTTTTGATGACTCCCACACTATAGGCGTACATCCAGCACAAGAGGTTTGTAACACCCCGAAGTTAATTAAGTATAATTAAAGTATTAAACGGTGGATTAGTATGCCATAGTGATTATTTTAAACTTAACTAGATCATTTTGTGAAATTTTTAAATTAATGTCATTTTGATTCTTTTAATGATTTTTAATTATTTTTAAGTGCTATTTTAAATTTTAAAACAAAACAATTCGTTAAATGACCAACACATCCCTTTTGAAAAACCACGTGCTGTACACACGGTTTTCCTTCACTGGTTGTCTCTCTTTCCTTTATTTATTTAACTCTTCCTCTCTCTCCTCTCATTTCTCACTCGCTCACTCTCTCTCCTCTCTCACTCTCTCGGCCACTCTCACTCTCTCTCATTCTCTCTCTGAAAT
>CAMOHE010030945.1:0-24427 GCA_946598075.1 Artocarpus hirsutus
AACTCGCTCCCCTGGTTTGTTAAATGTGCAATCGACGCCCCCTTGAACTCAAGAAAAGTGGCAATTTTGGTCTTTTCATTTGTTTTTCGTCCAAAGAATATGCAAAAAAACCTATTGGGAAATTCCATACCTGATACCATTTTTTGAATGGAAAACGAACGGAAGGACCAAAGTTGTCACTGTTCTCAAGTTTAATGAGTGTCATCGACACGTAAAAAAGTCGGAGGACAAGTTGACACTAGTTTAAACGCAAGGATGAATTTTACAATTTGCCCTATACTAATATTATCTGTACATAAGTATTCTAATTGCCATAAAAGCCACCATAATTATTAATTCCTGCAATTCCTAAAAATAAAACTCGACTAGTGAACATGGTTTTTACAAAGATGAGAAAAGTATTCATTCACTGGGCAATCCTTATCCCTTACAATGGCTTTTCATACTGGGACAACTAAAGTAAAAAACCTGGCTAACAACATTGGATCTTTGGCTGTGAAGCTTTCTGAAGAGGATTTGAAAGAAATTTGTGATGCTCTTACCATAAACGAAGTCAATTGGCGGAGACCGGGAGTACGAAGTGTTGTCCAAATGTTCATGGAGAGTTGCAGATACTCCATCATAATTTTCAACCTGGAAACAATAATGAAAATAACACCTTTTAATGTTCCTTTTTTTTGCGGGGTGTTCTTCTTATGTTCCACTAGACTTTTTTCTATGTTAAAAAAATTAGATTCAGCCCTTAGAGAACATTTTATGTGGCTACAAATGTTGTGATATAGCACCAAAGTAAAAAGAATTTGAGATCATTGCAATCTTGGCTGAGATCATGCCTTATTTTTCATGTGCTCTCTAGGAAATTTGGGGAGCATGTTATAGTTAGGAATACGTAATTACATCAATAGTGTATGAATAACATCCTTTATATGACGTCAGTGATGATCTAAAATAAAAGTATTCTAGAGCTTCTACCATCACTTACAGAACAATTATTATTTATTTATATTTTAATAGTAATAGAATCGTGTATGAATGATATCTTTGTATGACCTCAGTGATGAAGCAATGCTTAGATGCTGGCATGCGGCTAGTGAGTCCAAAAACATCTCTCTCTCTCTCTCTCTTTATGCGAAATAAATAGGCATATATCAGAGGAAAATATCATACTATTTTTCACAGTAGATATTTCAGTTTAGCTATTTGGTGTTCTGAAAATGAAGGTGGAGAAGCCCCAAATCCAAGTTCCAAGGGTAAAGCTGGGCAGTCAGGATTGGAGGTGGAGTAGTTCCTTTTTCTTTTACCAAATTTAGCGGGGGCAATCTCAGTTTTTGCTCAAAGAAGTAGCAATTATATAGACTATAAATAACCTTGATCAAAGCCCAAATAGCTACGGTGTTTGACGTATTGGTTAGAATCATTATTGTGATTGTTAAATAGTGTAAAGTTCTCATATGTTACTGTAAAATACAAAAATTACTATAGTATAGAGCATTCACATGCTACAATATTTTGAACCATATCATAGTTCTAATCACACTTTTCAAACACCCTAGACATTAACTATATCAATTATATAGACCATAGATAATCTTGATCAAAGAGCAAGTGACTAGGGTGTTTGACAACATTGGTTAGAATCATAGTTGTGATTACCAAATAGTATAAAGTTCTCACATGTTACAATAAAAGACAAAAAGTTGTTACTGTATAAAGCTTACATATGCTATAATGTTTTAAACTACAACCATATTTCTAATTACACTTCCAAACACCCTAGTATATCAATTATATAGATATAGATAATCTTGATCAAAGCCTAAATGACTAGGGTGTTTGACAACATTAGTTAGAATCATAGTTGTGATTATCAAATAATATAAAACTCTTACATGTTACAATAAAAAGCAAAAAATTGCTATAATATAAAGCTTTCATATACTACAGCATTTTAAACCACAACTATAATTCTAAACACCTTAGACATTAACCGAATCAATTATATAGACTGTAGATAATCCCTACGAACTGCATATCAAACATACATTTATGTTTACTGATTTTGTCAAACTTTTTTTCTTTTGGAGAAGAATGGAATTTGGAATTTGTTGACCTAGGGGGAAAAGAAAGGTAATTGTCAGCCCTTTATGACATATACATACATAATTAGCTGAACATAGGTATACAATTTCGTGCTAAGCAACATCATAGTTCCACACATATTACTTTCACTGAAGCAAACTAGGCTGTTAGGATCCTCTGTAAGAATTACATATTTTATTTTCTCTCATAAAATTTGAATTACTACAACGTTTTCAGTTCCAACTTATTTCTCAAAGGGCATAACAGATTTTCTTCTGATGGCTGCTGTGCAGGTTTCTGTGTTGGGTTTCGAGTGTGCAGGACTCTCCGGAATCCTAAACACTCACTTTGTCTCGTGAAGCTGGATGTCGTATTATAAAGGAAGCTTATAATAGGGGTATTACCCTCTTTGATACGGCTGATATCTATGGAGAAAATGACAATGAGATCATGATTGGCAAGGTATTAAAGTAGTTTTCCGTATGCATATTTTGCGCTTATGATTTAGCAGAAACAATGTATTTCAACTTGGTAATTAGTATTTACCAAAGATCATTGTTTTCAGAGTTAAATACTGACAAAGAAGGTACTTTTCTTGGCATTACAGGCTTTAAAGCTGCTTCCGCGGAACAAAGTCCAGTTAGCAACAACGTTTGGCGATACAACCTCCGGGAATTTTCAATTTGGCGTGAAGGGCACCCCCGAATATGCGAGGGAATGCTGTGAAGCTAGTCTCAAGCTCCTCGATGTCGAATACATTGATTTGTACCATCAACATCGCGTGGATACTTCAGTACCTATAGAGGATACTGTAAGGACCTAGTGAAAATTCTTTCTTACGTTTTGAATGTACATCATTTGAATTTTTGTCTCTCTTAATTGTGTTTTCTTTGAAATTCTATTTTGGCTTTGACAGATGGGGGAGCTCAAGAAGCTGGTAGAGGAAGGATAGATCATATACATTGGGCTATCAGAAGCAAGTGTGGACACAATAAGAAGAGCACATAGAGTTCATCCCATCACTGCCCTGCAAATGGAATACTCTTTATGGACTTGAGAAATCGAGGATGAAATAATTCTGCTTTGCCGTTCAGTTGTTAAAGTTTAGCCATGATTAGTGCCTAATTCAAATCAAAATTACTTTAGCTCACAAAGATTTTGGAATTTTTCTTGCCTCCATTTACAGTGAGCTTGGCATAGTAATTGTCGCATTTAGGCCCCTCGGCCATGGATTCTTTGCAGGGAAGGCAGTTGCGGAAAGCTTGCCTAACGGGAGTTTGTTAGTAAGTGAAGTTTAATTTTACAAGATTCAAAGCTTAACATTTACTACAACAGGTAAATATAGCATTTGAAATAGCATCATACGTTAGAATGCAAAACAAAATAACATATTAAATATGTCATTTTCATAATTTTTTAGTGTCAAATATAACATTAACATTGGCATTTATAATAAAGATGATCTAACTCGTGTATAAATTAGAATGTAAAACCATTTTAATGTCTTTGGTATAGGATGGGTTTTCAAGATTCATAGATGAAAATCTCGAGAAGAACAAAGATATATATGGGCGGATCGCTAAGCTGGCTGCAAAGCATGCCTGCACTTCTGCTCAATTAGTTCTTGCATGGCTTCTCCGTCAGGGTGAAGATATAGTCCCTATTCCTGGTATATATGTTTTAATCCATATGCTCCTCTCTTTTGCACTCATAGAATACAGTGTTGCATGATTTTTCATATGAGATTCTTTTCATCTATGTCCCTTCAATATTAGAGTCATTTTTATTATGTCTCTTGAACTTTAAAGATCCTTATTTTTGCCCCACCCTCACTTTTACCTTTGAATTTTTAATTAGTCCTTATTAATCTCCTCTATTAGATAATCAGCTTACAATATAGTGGAAAAGTAGCGGTTACATGAGATCATGTAGTCTTTTTTTTTTTTTAGTTTCAACATAAATTCTAATAGCACAAGTTAAAAGAGGCTAATTCTGCTATTCAGGGCCGGCTTGTTCTAACTTGGATCCTTAAGCGAGATTTTTGAAGAAAACCTAGTTAAAAATATATATTTTAATATAATACCATGCATCGAAATGAAAAAAAGAATATTTTTTATTTTATCTAAAATAACAAAATAATCCACTGCATAGTCAAGGAAAACAAATAACAACCAAATTAAATTATAATAAAGTTGAAGCAATTATTGTAAAAAAAAAATAGTAATAATTCCAAAGATACAATACTTAAGCTCATCAAAAGCTTACGGAAAAAATACCGTCATCAGACGCTTCTCTAATAACCAAAAATAAAAAATAAAAAAGACACACACACACTTCTCCGTATAAAGTAGAACCCTCTAATTATTTCCAAAAAAAAAAAAAAACCCACTACTAAATGTATTGTTTCCATTTTTTTTTAACCCACCAACAAACCAAACCTATTGTGTTTCTTTTTCGAACACAACATATGTATGCTCTTGCATAATTTACCTTTTGATTATTTCTAAAAAACTTATTGATTAGTAGATCAATTATTTGTATATCAAGTTTTATTAACAAATAAACAATGTTTTTGCTCATATTAAACAATTAGCATAAATAATTTATGTATTTTGATCATAATAGTGAAAGAACCTAAAAAAATTGGGTGACGTTTAATCTTGCAAAATATATGTACATATATATACATATATGTATATATAATGAATCTGAAGTGAAAACTAAAGATATTCAAATCAAAAGTTTAATTTTGATATGCACTCTAATACGTGAAATAAAACCTTAATCTTGCAAAATATATATATATATATATATATATATATGCTTAAAACAATAATGGGTGACGTTTAGAATTCTAATATTTAGGAGGTCATTGAGTCATGAGTAACTATTCAAAGCCAAAACACCTCGTTCTTTATGATTCTATAAACAAAAAATAAAAATAAAAATAATAATAATAAAAATAATAATAAATAAATAAATAAATAAACAAACAATATATAAAAGTTAGCTATAATATAGGCTAAAAAACAGGAAGAATTGGGACCTTCTAAAATTGAGAGCCTTAAGCACCCACTTAACCTGGTATTGACTAAAATTCTAATTTTAAAATTTAAGGGACAAACTAAGAACTTTTAATATTCAGGTAGCAAAATGAAAATGACTCAGATTATTTAATTTGTCACCTTGATGATGTTTTTACAGGCAAAACTAAAGTTGAAAATCTAGATGCCAATATCGGATCATTGACAGTAAAGCTCACAAAAGAAGATCTCAAAGAAATCCGTGATGCTGTGCCCCTGCACGAAGTGGCTGGGGAAAGAGAGCACTCTTCTTCCTCTAAATATGCCTGGAAGTTTGCTAATACCCCCACCAAAATAGTTGCAAACTAAAATAAATATACAGCCTATGTACCTAAATAAATAATAAAAAATGAATTTGAAGTACTCATTTTCATCAAGTCCTATTGATGCATGATGGCAGCTAATTGGCAAGAATTTGAAACAGATTTTTATCTCTCAAAGAGCAGTGCCATATTAGCTCAAATAGGCAAAAAACAGTATTTAATTGTATAATATTATCAATATGATATCTTGAGCAGTTACATATCGAGGAATCTTGACACAAATAGGCGCGTCACGAATGCCATACAGATTACTTCTCAATGCAATTTCTTTCAAATTTATTAAATTTTATATACGGATTCTTAAATACTGACTGTGGTAGAATATCCATCTGGTGTTTTTTTTTTTCGAATTTTACGCATGTAATACCTGTTTCTTCTATTTCTCCAAGCAAAGCTACTGCAGAACATGTACAAGCCCTCAACACCAATTTTTATGCAATTGTTTCTTAAAAAAAAAAAAAAGGTATAGTGTCGTTAATTACACAAGAAAAATACAATATTCTAGTCGTGTTTTTAACACGATGAGATTAGCTTCTTTTTTTTTTTTTCCTTCATTCTTCATTCTTCGAAATTAAAAAAAGCAAAATTTATAACATCTTTCTAGTGAGGGACCGGATAGACTTATGTCATTTATTAAATATTTTACTTATTTTATCCCTTTATTAATGACTAAAAATGGCCAAATTACGAAATTCTACGAAAACAATAAAAAAAGTATTAAGAAGGGTACATTTCCTAATTAATTCCAAAGTTAAAATTGCAATAAACCGCAGGTCCTCATGATTTTAAAGTTACCGTATAACCCCATCTGGACGGTTCTTGTGATTCAAAATTCAATTGATCATGCATCATCTAGACTTTGAAGAAAAATCTACATCTAATGCAAAGAAAATATTACAGTTATATTTTTTGACCACGTTTTTCTGTTCATGTGGTGAGCCGCTTGTCTGATAAACACCCTGTGTCTAAAAACACACATTAATTAGATAAAGCTACATGTATCTAGAAAATTTGAACATATTCCAGAGAACAATTCAAACGGAAAAGAATCTTTTTCTCCCTAGCAATGTATAGGAACAATGCAACCATTTCTCCCGTATTCAAGTATGCTCTTATAAGGAGCATCTATGGGGAGTTAACATATGTTTAGAGAATTGGTTTAAACTTAAACGGTGTAAAACTCTTCATTGTTACCGTATTTTATATTAATTAGTTTAGATCACTGTTGGCAAACACCATATTAAATTTAAATTTAAGACCTTCTATTTTGATACTAACGGATAAAAGAATGATGTAACTATTCCTTTTATAAGTTGCAACTGATGGAAGAGATACAATCAAATACTTTAAACACCATCTAAAACCAGACTTGAAAATTCACCACAAACTCTACACTTACTTCAAGAAGTTTCCTGTGAATCTATGGGCACACTCCAGAGATATAGGCTCAAGTACTTCTTTGAGGCCTAAACCACATAAATTGTCTCCCAAATTTAAGAACGCTCCTGCATCACCTCGGGAAAAGAAAAGGACTTTTTTAAAGCATGTATAATCTGTCTGTTTTGGCCCCAAAACAATTAATAGGACGTAAAATTTAAAACAACTCTCTTAAAAAGCTAACCCACAATTTACCTTGAACTAGCCTTTGACAATCAAGGACTCAAACTCATTTCAAACTAAAATTTGACAATTCAAACTCATTTTTAAAACCACATTTTTTAAACTTTTGACTTTAAACCAAAAATATTTAAGTCATTATGTTTTATAGGCGGTTTGGAAGAACAATTGAAACTATTAGTTATAATTACAAATAGTATAAAGCTCTTATATGTTGCAATAATAAAAAAATAAAAAGTTGCTACAGTATAAAACTCTCACATATTACAATTCTTAAACCAAAAGTCTTAGGATGCATTTGGTTGAAGGGAAAGGAATAAAAATGAAAGAAATGAAGGTTCATTCTAATGTTTGGTTGGTTTTTGAAAAAAGATTAGTCATTAAAAATGAAATGACTTTTTCATCAAAATCATCGTTCCTTTCTTACTGGGAGGAAATAGCCACTCCAAACTTTTTTTTCTTTTTTTCATAGCAACCTTGAATATTATAGTTTTTACTATTATAATTATATTAATAATTATAATATATTATATATATTATATTGTAATAATATAATATAATATAATATAATATAGTTGTAAATTGTAATTGTATTATTATTATTATTATTACATATTTACAATTATCAAAATATCATATAACATATCATTATGTTAGTATAATATTATTATTATTCTATTTTGTAACTATATAATATATTATTATATTACATTTTATATACTATATTAATATATAAAATATCAATGTCATATCATAAGGGTAATTTTGTCAACGTAAAAATATTCATATTTCATTCTATAGCATTCTTAAAATTAAAACCAAACAAATGAATAAACTTTTATTCCCATTTTGTTCCAATACCATTCCCATTCTTATTCTTATTTTTATCACTATTACATTCTGTCATTACAACCAAACACAATCTTTATTTCAACTATTATTTCAAACGACCTATTAAAACCATGAAACAAAGGGACCCAGTTATCAGTCATAAATTGCAAGAAAGTTGCGTCCTTAACCAAAGTTCTCTAGAACTACAAGTCTTACACGCAACTAATTCAATCTCATGGCATCAAGCCCTTTTATCTAGAACATTCGATGAGATTCACAGTAATTGCAACTTACCTAACCCCCACAAGTGAACTTAAATCAACAACCTCAGCAACAAACAACTCTGGCCTCACAAACACGAAAAAGCACTTCTGGTAAACCAAGGGTCCACGTTACTCAAAACCCATTATGTGAAGACAAAACAAACCCACGCGACGTGGAGCCAAAAATATCCATCACTTTCTTCCCCACACTCTACTATATAAATGCAACAACACCCCATTAAAAGTCTCATCGTTAAAAACGAGGAAACTTCAAGAACATTTGAGAAAGCTTTGATACTAGCAATCTTTTGTTAACGTTCCTCTGTGTCTTGTTTTTGTTGTCTGCTTATTTTTGAGATTGTTGGGTGCTAATTGGAAAAAAAAAAAAATCAAGTAAAATGGCTGGATCAGCTGCCATGCAATGTGTCCTAGGCGCAAGCGCTTTTGCATGTGCCGCAAATTGCAGGATTAGCAAATCCAACACGCAGTTTCGTCCCTCTCTAAACTTGCCCAGGATGCGGAGAATTAATATCACCCCTTTGAGAGTTCGTTGCATGGCCAAGGTAAGTTTTTCACCAGACATAGAAAAAGGTGTGACATGACTTATTGTATATGATGATAAATTTAGAAATGTATAGATAAATTTGTTGTGAGTTATACTTTTTCAAAATTATTGTTACGGAGAATATCATGTGACACCTATGTAGAAATACATGTTACTTGTGGAACGGTTCTTCGCGAAAGATTAAGAACTTTGTACGTGTGTGTACACAATATGTGTTGTACTAAAATGTGAACTATAGGAGGAGATGATCTTACGTAACTGAGCCTTGAATTGCAGGATGCTGAGCAGAAGGAGCAGTCAACGCCGGTGACAAACTCGCCAACACAGCCAACACCGGCCCCTTCCTCTCCACCAACTTCTAAGGTAGTGATCCTTTTTTTTTTGTTGGATTTAATTATTTTTTAGAATTTTTATGTAGTCTTTGATGAAATTGAACAAAATCGTACAAAATGTGAAAAAGGTTTGGTTTGGTTGTGAAGAGAAAAAGAAAAGGCACATTCGAAAAAAATATAGGCCCTATTTGTTTTTGTTCTCAAAATTTTTAAAAATATTTTTGCATATTTTTTAAAACAAAAATTTTAAAAATACTTTAAATATAGTCCCAAAAAATTCTTCTTTTTTTTTTTTTAAAAATATTTTATCTATTTTAAAAATAATATTAATAAAAAAATACCAAAGGACCCATAGGGTTCATGCTCAAGAGACAAGCGGACCCACCTTGTGTGTGAGTGGTGGGGTTTTATATACTGGGGATACATAGGAGTGCTCCATTTGAAAACAGTGAAGAAGTCTCTTCATCTAAATCCAAAACTGATTACTAGATGTGCAAAACGTGTGCAACTTAATTATGTACGAGACATGTGCGTAGGAGTTTTTTTTTTTTTTTTTGGACTGAAAAAATAACTTACTCTTAAAAAAAAAAAGAAACATGCCATTAGATATCTGTTTTTTCATCATCAGATTTGAAAAAAATAATCATTTTGACTAAATTTAATTGTTGAAAATATGTACTACCAATGGGTCGAACGTGCACTATTAGTAAAAATAAAGGATCTATATGCATATCCATTCATCCATACATATATATGATGTACAATGGTTGTTTGTTTGGTGGCAGGTAAGCACAAAATTTTCTGATGTGTTGGCGTTCAGTGGGCCAGCACCGGAGAGGATCAACGGGAGGCTGGCAATGGTGGGATTTGTGGCCGCAATGGCGGTGGAGCTATCAAAGGGTCAGGATGTGTTTGCACAGATAAGCAACGGTGGGATCTCATGGTTCGTTGGAACAAGCATAGTGCTATCACTGGCTTCTCTAGTGCCTTTGTTCAGAGGGGTCACCGTGGAGTCCAGGTCAAGTGGGGTCATGACTTCGGACGCCGAGCTCTGGAATGGCAGATTCGCCATGCTTGGTTTGGTTGCTCTGGCCTTCACCGAGTATGTCAAGGGCGGGACGCTCGTGTAATGTGTAGGCTTTTGTTTCTGTCGTTTCCTTTTCGGCTTGGAAGCTAGTCCAGTGCTAGAACTTGTAATTATATCGTTATGAAGTTAGCAATAAAATTCATGTTTCAGTAATATCAAAAAAACCCATCCAGATTATGGTAAGATTTGAAAATATGCCATCGGTATACACAAATTAATCGCATATTATATTGGCTTAATAAAAGTATTGATAGTTGAAAGAAATTTGGTATAAGTCTTGACTCAAATTCTAACATTGGATTCTCCTATGAATATTATGGTATATTTGAAGAGTGGGGATGAAGATAATCTTCCTGGACGTTTCCTTCATTTAGGAGCAACCTTGAAGGAAATTTGAAAGCATATAATGAGGTTCATTGACCCATGAAATGGTATTTGAGTAGCAAAATAGAGAAAGAATCATTTTACTAAAGTATTTTCTCTTAAAAAAAATTTGAATTTCTGTTGGTACTTACAAACTAAAAGGGGCACTTCAACAAATTCTTTGAACAATTTATGTAAAACAGGCTAAAAGTTTGCCGGTAGAACCAAAACTTAAAAGAGGCAAAAATTTAAGTTCTCGTCAAAAATATTGTGATAATGGAATTTGTGAATAACATTTTCGTCTCTTATTCAATACACTGGTCATCCAAAATATATCTTTGGGAGAAGGGCCTCTACAGTGTTGCAAACATATAAACAGAAAAAGAATGACAAGAATATATATATCATATCTCTGCTATTTCATATATTTACATATTCACGAATCACCGGGAAGCAATAAGAGTGTCCTTCATTTGGTGGCCGCTATGCATCCAAGAAGACCGCACGCTCGAACTCGCCGTTCACTTGACTGTTGGGTATCATTCCATGGTCACTTTGTCTCTGCTGATACAAAAAGAAGTATCATATTGAAATGATAATTAGATAAAACAGCAAAAGAAAATATTCATACATGGAGCTAACAATATATATATATATATTACCCTTCACATATTATAAAACCGTGATGAAATATCAGGTATACACAAAAATCCGACTCAGATAATTGATCATATTCCTAAAAGAGATTTAGATTCTTACTTCTGGAGGTGGATCGGCGAGAAACAAATTTATGGCACCAGGATTGAAACTGAGGGCGCTGAAGGATGCGAGAAAACAAATGAGAACATAATAAATTTCCAATTGCCATATGCAGAGAGAATTATAGCATAATTATTCTTTTCTCTATCTTCCTTTTTTCTTTAAGGAGAAAGATGTAGAAAACAAACCCGCGGGATAAAATTAGCTGCCACACGTAAGGGATAAAGAACTCCTCTGGACGACTCTCTTGTTCATATGTGAAGCGTAATTGAGTGAACATCTGAAAAAAAGGATTGCCAAGATTTTCAGACAAAGATATGTAGAAAGTATGCTAAATTACTAGACTAAATATACGCAGTCCTTCTCTTACCTTCATCCCTTCACCCCGCCAAGATCGACAGTTTACAATTATTACTTGGAGGACTTTCTCTACTGACCATTCTCCGTCCACTCTCTGCGCGTCCATACGACTATTGAAAAAATCCAATACCTACAAAGACAACCGGATTGCATTATTTCAAATTGCACTAGGAAATGTAGCCCGAGACTTTCCCACTGAGAAAAGAAAAAATGAAAAACTTGCAATAACAACAGAGAATGTAAAAGGATCTGGTACATACGGTGTAGATGTTCTCAAGGAGCTCAGTGAACCTTGGATGATTTCTGAAGGGCTGGAAAACCTCCTGCCTGTGCATTATTGCGTATACAACCTGCAACTTGCAAAAAGTAGAATTCAGAAAACATAAAAGGTGATAACACCGATACATGTATGATAATCTCATAATAATACTAAACCATATGATGGTACCTCAGGATTTCGCGGCAAAGCATAACTGAGAATTGCATTTAGTATTTCAAGGACAAGTCTAAGAAAATCTGTATATATATGCATCTCTGTTGACTGCCAATAGGAGAAAACTAGCTTAGTAGACAAAAATTAAGCATCTTATGGCATTCAAATGGAATAATGTTATGTAATATTAGGAGGGAGGAAATAAATCCACCGTGAATACAAGGTCTATGGTAGTTACCGTATCATCCGTAAGGCCATTTTCTTCTAACGAGTTTCCTTTTGCTAATTGCATATTATTATCTCGTAGCTCTGCCAACTTAGTGTACCTTATTGAAACATCATATCAAGATGCAAATTCAGTAAAATCACAAAAAATTTAATGCGATCTTAAGTAAATACATGAATTCATTAAAGCATTGGTAGAATACAAAGCTTAATCCTCAGAATAGGACATACTTCCGTGATAGCATATCAAAAAGGCTGACCAGTCTCTGTGATGCATATGAGCTCAGGCGGTGAACATGGGGAGCCATGTTTGCCAAAGTTGCTAAACAAGTAGTATGGAGATAAACATCCTGTCAATTCAATAACTGAAAAATTAAAACTAGTGAAAGTTTGTGACTCTCAACATATTATTAAATCCATGCAAACATTTTACAGGAATATTTCAAAGAAATAAATTGTATTATGGAAAAGATTTAATGTTTCAACAAATACAGTAAGCTTGTTCAGACTGAGCAATGTCCAATAAAATACAAATATATATATATATATATATTAAAAAAAAAAAAAGGCTCAGCTGCTTCAAACCCTTGTGGGGAAAGGGTTACATTCAATCAGGCAAGTTTCACCTGAGACAGTTCCATACCAAAGCTAATTCCATGGCCAATCAGCATTAAATTCAGCGTCCACTTAACATACCCCTATGTTTGTAACATTAATGTAGAAACTACTATGCATGAGCAGGTAAAAAATAAGTATTAAAATGCGGTTGATCAAATCTCATTGCAAAAGCAACCTGATACGACAGTCAAAAAGCATTTGCAGAAAGCTCGCACACTAGATGAAAGAAAATAGCCGCTTAGTCATACCCGGAGCTTTGACAAGTTATATTGCACAGTCCTTATCAGGATTATAACCATCAAGGAACCAAGAGATGTCTGATTGAGGAGACGTTCTTTATACCAGGGAACACTAGAAAGTATCTGTCCATGTGTAAAACTTATTAATACCATCCGAATGTTAAAACTTAAAAGTCACATATTAGCTTCAGAGGCAATCATACCAATTTGTGAATGCTTGCATTAAAAGAGGAATCTTGACTGAGCATGAGAAGTATAATCAACAACATGTAAATTTGATTAGGTGACCTCTTTTGAGCATTGTATAAAGCTTCCAGAATGGGCATCAACTGTCATTTTAACATTAAACCCAGATCAGAATTTGGCTGCTGTATGGCCAACCCATAGAAAATAGCTACATACATATAACTCCAGAACGCAAGATATTAAATGTGTGAGACATTAAGTAAGGCAATTCTTAATATGTTCTCCTAAGGGAGAAACATGTTATTTTTTTCTTTTCAATTGAAAAGAATAAGTTGCTGCTGGCATACCAATGTATCCAAATCAGTTCGCACTAAGACATATTCCAGAAAGTCAGAGTTGCCTTGCAAAAATGAGTAGAGCAACAATACAGCAGCCTCATCAGCCAAGCACCTGTAGAGGCAGAAACCATTATGATATACCAATTAACAAATGAAATAAAGATATAGATTGACCATGTGATTTGAAAACCTAAAAAGCACTAGATGATGATGATGATCTCATTGGTGAAGTATAAGCTAATTTAGCCAAATATGTCAAAGAATCAGCATGAAAAACTTACAATCCAAGAGTATCGAAAAGAGAAGCGAAGGGTAACCTCAAAACTGGACCATTGTGTGCATTCCCTTCAGTATCTAAACGATCAACTGCCAATAGAGGGTGAAAGACTAACTTCATCATCTTAAAAAAAAAAAAATGAATAAAAATTAAAAAACACCAGAAGAGAGGTAAATAAGATAAAAGGAATATCATACATTCAACATCAGTTGCATTCTCTATGGCTTTGCAGTAAGGATTGTCAGAGAAACACGTAGTTGGTTTCAAATTGGGATCTGAAGCAGCAGTGTCATCACTTTTGTCTGTTATGAAGTCATCCCCCATAATGCATTTACGATAATGAATAAGAATAAGCAGTACATGGAGACTGCAGTCCGCCAATGGAATTTTTGAGCCTTCACCGCTAGAACTGACCAGATAATTGAATGGTAACAATACAATATTTGCTGCAAGTCAAAACATTTAATAGAACAAGCAGAATCAGTTGACACGCTTAAACATTGGGCAAAGGGTATGAATCAAACTCTGGAAGGTTGATGATGAAACTAAAGGTACATCTCCAACTTAGTCTAAATGATTATTATCACCGGAAGCACTGAATTCTTTTTTCCTTTCTTTGGCTGATTAAACAGCTAGAAAAGTATCCGTAAAAAGAAGCATGAAATTCTAAAACGCTGTTGCATTATTGCGTGCAATGCGCGCCCTAAACTTGATTTCAGAAAAAAAAAAAAAAAAAATACATACCAGCTGCAGAACTGACTTTTTGTAGAACACCAGGCTGACTTCCCTCAGAAAATATAGAATAAGAAGCAGTGTTCAAGGGAGGGTGCGTGATGTAATTGATTAGCAGTCTGTGCACAACCGAGATTACCAATGAGCTTTCCTGAAATATTAGAGTAATGGTGTGAGAATCCATGAAAGAAACAGAATTTTAGATCTTGTATTGGACAATCAAAACAAATTTTATTCAGTAACCTGAATCATTGCAGCATCGATGAAGGGATTCACATCTTTCAGTCCAGGAGATGGCCCAGAAAGAAGTTGAGTTGACATTGCTATCAGCATGAAGTTAAGCAGCTCCAAATGGAGGACATATGTATTGGGACTTGAGACAGAGATATGTACAGAATCAGGAAGAAAGTGGCAATAATCACAATCATGTAAGCAGCAGAATTTTTCAGAATGTACCTTACATCTATTGAACCAATGAAGCTAAGCACAGCATGCACAAGAAAATCCTGAATTGTCAAACCTGCAAATAACAATAGAAGCAACAACAACAAAAAATAAAAAACAAAATAAAATTAGTCAACATGACGAATAGCAGAAAGAAGGTCAAACCCAACTATAACAGGAAAGAAACATAATGATAGAAGCAAGCCAATCCGTCAAGCATACAGTAGATAGTTTTCATCATCCAATAACTGGACTGATTCACTAGGGATTATAGATAAATCCTAAGTTGTACCAGCTAAGAGGCACATGCAGCCAACCTGTTGTTACATCACCAGTAAATTACCTTGCGTAATATCTGTTGGAGCTGGTTCACTTTCATCCAGGAATAGATGCAATTCCTCAATCTTCTCAGTTTTGGCATTTTCTATTAAGTACTTTAGAAAGATTGATGATATGTACAATGCATTAAGAGCCTTCCCATAAACAACAGATGGTGCACCAGAAGTTGAAAGACACTCTTGCAAACACCACGCCAAATGGATGAGAATCTTTGAGAGATGCCTGGTGTTATAGTTATTCCGTACTGTACAAGGGAAAAAATGAAACTCAGAAACAAAAAAATAACAAACTAAAATAGAAAACTGGTAACAGCATGCCATAGCTATGAAAGCTGTTGGAGGTTATAATGTTCAAAATTACAAAACACAGAGAATGCTTCATCGTATCAGTCCAATTCATTTACATAGAATCACTAGTTCTGCCAGAAATAAATAATAGTTGAAATTTCCAACTCATATGGGAGTCTTCGGGCTTCCTCTTTCTGTCTGGCAAGTAGCAACAGCATCAGCATTGACCAAATAAATGATTTAGATTTTAATATTTGGGGATACTCTATTTTCAAGTAAAGTTTTGAGTTATTCCTTCATAACTCTCCAACCAAAAACCAAATAAAATAAAACAAATTCTGTTGAAAGAACCAGAATTGAAGGACTATGTCACAAAAAACAAAAAAAGTGTCTCCAATAACTAAATGGCATCAGATAACTCCAACAGTATTTTCCAACTTAAATTTCCTCATTTCCAGAGTTGACACTTGACATTAAGTTCCATAATGACCATAGAAACCAATTTAATTTGCACTGTTTCGTCACAGAGGCTTAGGATGGAACTACAAAATTACAAGACAATTTGCAATTACAAAGGCACTAAAGATACGTTATGCTAGTGGAACTACTTGACAAGCAACTAAAAGCATATGAATCAGTCAATTACCACCAATGAATTTTTCCCAAAGTTGAAGTTCCAAAGATTATATCTTTCCACACATTTCAATATACCAGATACAAGAAATACCGCTTCGGCTATCAAATTCTACCAAACGCTATGACCTTTTAGCTTCTACACAATTTAGTAAACTATTATGTTCAACAGGACCGTATCGCATTGAAAACAAGAAATTGAGATCAGAACTCGACAATTCCTTCAAAGAACGCCAAATTACTGGCGCAAATTGAAATTGCAGAGCGTAGAAATTCTCTAGCTGAATTTTTCAAGATCAAAGCCAAAAAAAAAGGGGGGAAAAGGAAAAGAAAGGAAATTGGTTGGAGAGAGAATAGAGTAACGAACCGAAAAGCTCGCAGGCTTGGCAAACGCGGTGGGACGGCCATTGGAGATTGAGAGGGAGCTCGAGAAGCTTCTGCCAGAAATCGGAGGAGATTGGGAAGGACTTCTCGCCGACGAAGGTGGCGATCAGGTACTCCGCCGTGTCCTGCGGACGGGCGCCGCCGCTCCAGCGCGGAGTCGAAGGCAGGGCCCCCATTGGTCGACGTCGGAGCGTTGACTGACTCGGTCAATTCGGTGAGTCGACTTTGATTGGAGGCCGAGTCACGGAGGAACTGCGACGAACGAACGAGTCGATTGATTGAGCGAATATTCACGAAAACGCCATTAGAAAGGAAAAACTTGAGAGAGAAAGAGATGGAAAGGTCGGATCGGTTATCGAAGGAAAGAGATTGAAGCTGAAACTGAAGTGTGAGCTCGCGAAGCAAACCAATTGAGAGAGAGAGCTTCCTCCATACGAAGCCAGAAACGTTTCTTCAGCCGGTTTTAGAGAGAGACAATAGAGAGACAGAGGAGTTTTGTGAGTATTTGGGCTTCAGATCGAATGTACGTCATTGCTAGACTTAATGACGATATTATCCTTGTGCATCCGTTGAAAATTAAAAACAACTAAAAAACTTTTTAACAACAAATTGAGAATTTTCACGGCGAGAAACTTAAAAAAAAAAAAACAAAAACAAAAAAAACTAATGATAGGTATTTGTTTTTCAATCTTAAACTTATGAAAGAAGTAATTTTTAATCGATCCAACCGTTGGTAAAAGAGCCTTGTTGATGGGTCCACACCATAGAACGACTTTTTATGACAGGAAATAAATTAGAGATATTTATTTTTTTATATTATTTGTTTTAAATTAATTCAAAAACTGCACTCTCGATTTTTGATTTAATGAAATATATACCTTTATATTAGATTTAATACACAAATTTAAACCTTAACTCATTCAATAGTTAATTTTAACCTTTAAAATGATCAAATTATTTTCAAATAAAAAAATAAAACAAAAACACATAAAACACTTATTTTTAAGAAAATTACAACAAATAAGCTAAAATGATATAGTAATAAAAAATACTAGCCAAAATTTTGATAACTTTAATAAATAAGTCAAACTGTTGTAAAATTTCAAAAATAACCTCATACCTCCCCTAGAAAATCCTAGCACACACTTTCTTCTCCTCTCTCTATTCTCTCCCCCTCTTCTCTCCCCTCCGCCGGTGGCAACCTACTTCTCGGGCAACAACAATGATGCCAGCCATGAGCACGATTTTGACAACGACAGGACAACTCCGTTGATAGCTACTTGGTCCTTAAGGTGACAGCGACGGTGCTTTTCACACAAGGCAACAACGTAGTCTATGGCTTCGCAATAGCGCCGATGTAGCAATGAACATCAACAACAACATTGAGGTGTCATTTCGTCTTCGTCGACAATCATCTTCTCCAACCATGGCTAGTCGATCTCCCTTCCTCCGATTACTTTGAGGTCTTCTTCTCCAACCACAGCCGATCGATCTCCCTTCCTTCGGCAACTTCAAGGTCTTCTTCTCCAACCATGGCAACTACTCACGAAGAAGCTGCACTGTGGTGATCTTGGGTCGTGTTCTTCGTTGCCCCAAAGCCATCATGACCCTTGCTTCTGAGACTTCGAGGTCTTCTTCTCCAGCCATGACAACCACTCACGAAGAAGCTCTACTACAGTGATCTTGGGTTGTATTCTCCGTAGGTCCCGAGGTCACCGTGCCATCGTCAAACATAGAGAGGGAGGAAGGAGTAGGATAGTATGCATTTATATATATTTTTATTCAAAATTACGGTTTTCTAAAGATTTAATTGATTATATTTAAATTGAAGCATTTTTGTATTTACCTTGTTAATAAATCTGTATTTATGTTTTTTGACCTATTTATTAAGTTTGTTTTAAATTAGCCTATTAATTTTTGTTTATTTATAAGAGTGATTAATTTCCCTCATTCAGGTATTTATACATTTTGAAGTCAAAAATGTTAGTATAAAGTTTTTTTTTTAAGTTCTTAAAGTTCTCTGGCTTTTTTATTTAATGGTTTTTTTAGGCAATCTTTTAGGTCAAAATTGAAGATTGATTGTGAAAAATATAAATTTGTGTATTAAATTTAATCTAAAAGTATATATTCGATGATATAAAAAATAAAAAGTATAATATTTAAATAAACCTAAAATACAAAGTAGAAAAATACAAATAACTTAATAAATAATCAAAGTATTCACTTGATAGTCGTACAATGTAAAATCATTTGTGTGTTCATATTCGTTCAAGAAATATAAGTCCACTATCATACTACATTCAATTTGCTCCAATGTTACAAGACCATGCAAAAAAT
Organism: Artocarpus hirsutus; assembly: GCA_946598075.1. Classification (NCBI taxonomy): domain Eukaryota; kingdom Viridiplantae; phylum Streptophyta; class Magnoliopsida; order Rosales; family Moraceae; genus Artocarpus; species Artocarpus hirsutus. The sequence continues at coordinate 19,135 of CAMOHE010030945.1, forward strand.
GCTACACATGACATGCAATATGGCTGTCGAACAAAATATTTTGCATAAATGAATAATTTACAGTCATATTCTATAATTTTTTTTAAAATTTTGATGTGATTTTTGAGGGAAAAAAAACGACATGCATTACGAATAAAAACGTATAGAGACATGCTACTATTATACTATACAAGCCTCTTTTTTTAATATTTTGCTACAAAATTTTTTTTCTTATGTTTTGGTTACTTGAGGCAATCTATGCTCTATAAATTTGGCCAACTCTTGTATAATTATTTCTCTTCAACTCCTCAAGCCACAATAATTCAAAATCAATATAAATCTATCCAACTTGAGCTTTTTTTTTTTTTTGAAGGGTCCTATTTGAGTTTTTTTTTTTAAGAGCAAATATCCAACTAAATACTCGAAATTATAACCAAAATTTGTTGCCGAGTTAAAAATATATTTTATGTGAAGGGGTTTTCAGTCTTTGTACATATTTGAAGGTGGGCCTTCTCTATTGGTTGCAATTTCCTTGGCTGTTTTTTTTTTTTTTTTTGGAGGGGGTTCATTTGCTATTAGAATTTAGGATTGTATTACTCTTTTTATATATAAAAAAGAGAAGCCTATGAAAACTGATTCCTAATGATTCCTTCTCAAATAAAATAAAAGACATTATTGCAAAAGAGAATAATTTTAGAGGTAGTATTAATCACACTTTTCATCCAAAATGTGTCACTTTCCGTCGAAAAATTATTATTAATCACACTCTTCATAAAAAAATTAAATATTAAGTACACACGCTTTTTTATTAAAGTCTATGGATCGGATGCAAGCGATTGAACGCTACCAACCTAGCGTGTACTATGAGTTGCATAATACGTTGACTAGGGCGTTCTTAAGACGCTACTCGACTATTGAGCCAAAAACAAACCTATTTTTGACTAAAACTCCTTTTAGAATCCTTGAAAAAATAGAAAATGGTTTTGATGTTTAGGCACATTCGAAACCACAAAATTTTTCAATTAAGAAATTGGAAAATTTTCCACAAATTCTTATGGTAGGATTTGTCTCGTTTTTTTCTTATATGTAGAAAATAATGTTATTTTAACTATTGGTTTTAAACTATTAACATGTGAGAACTTATAGTATAACATACTTTTATTCTTTATCGTAATATGTGAAAGATTTATATTGTAAACGGTTCAAAATTTATGAGTTTAAACTTATTTTTTAAACACAAAATTAAAATTTTAATATAATACTTTCATCCGCTACAAAATTAATTCAACTTGTAATCCGGATGGAAGAGAGAACACGGTTTCTATGGTTTGAGAACCCAAATTTTCAATTGCTATATGTGATAGTTTATCCTCTTTTTTTTTTTTTTTTTTTCAAAGAGTTTATGGTCAAATTCAATGGTATTTGATTAGTGCGATGAGTTTTAATCATGTGAATTGCTCTACACTTACAATACGGTGGAAGTGCATTCAAGGCCCTCCGTGCTGCATAGTTGTTGGCTAATGCTATGATCCCAAATTTAATCAAGAGAAATTTGATGGGTGGTTGAGATCAAGAGCTTCTAAAGATTTTGATCAACGTTGGAGAATGAGGTGGGGACAAGCACAAAACATGACGTGGCATTTCCAAAATGGATAAAGGTAAAAGTTGGGCTGTCGGTGGACTTTATGGAGACAAAGGCCTTGGCTTGGAGCTGAGTTTATTTCAAGTCCCTGTTTCTTTTTCTTATTATTTTTTTTTTTTTAGCTTGTTAAATTGTTTGACGTTTGGTAGCCTTGCATTCAATCGTATGATTTTTCAAAATTTGAATATTTTTAGTGAATTACAACCTTCTACTCAAAAAAGAAGTATCACGATAAACAATGTAGGAAAAAAATGAAAACACGTGTCAAGAAATGAGAAAAGAACAAAAAACAATTATATTTCATTGAAGAAGTTTTTTGTTGGTTAGGCAATGAAACAAAAGCATGACGAAGTAATGGCATTTTAAGTTCAAATGGGCTCCACAGAGCAAAGGTGCTTACGTGGATTTAGCCGATTCAAAAGTTTGTCATCAGCTCAATGACAAATTCAAATCTCATCGGTGACAAAGCATATTGGCTCGTAGTTGAATGTGCTTGTGATTTTTAGGCTTTTTAGCATATTGGAAACTTATGCATTGGATAATTGGGCTAGTATAAGCTTTTTTCCTAGTTGAAAAGGGGCTTTATAGTGTCCTCGTTTTCCTGCCTAACCGCTTAAGAGAAATTTATTAAGACTATAAGTGAAACTATAAGAGAGCTTTCATCTATTAACATTTAGAGAGCTTAAGTCACAGTAGTTTAAACTATATTTAAGAGGCTTACTAAGATGCATAATTACAGCCTTATTGTGGACAAGGGGAATCAATCCCTTGATAATAGAAGAAAGAGTCTTGATAAGTCTTTTTTTTTTTAACTATGCCATTGTCACCCATGGTGGGCTAGCATAACCTTATACTATTGACCTTTTTGGAAGCTCGGTTCCAACTGAGAGTTGCAGTTCCAACTGAAACTCTCATTTAGCCCAATAGCAGTTAGAACTGAGTCTCAGTAGTTAGAATTATTTTTTGTTTTAACTAAAATAATAATTAGAGCTATTTTTGGTTCAAACCAACATTTTGACAAGTTTATCAATCATAAGTTTCAATCATAAATTATGGTTCTAGCTCAATTTTTTGTTCTAAATAATATTTTATTCTAACCAGTTGGTTCCAATCAATCTCCCAAACAGAGAGGGTATGCGTCCAACAAGTGGTTTTAATCATAGATCCAAACAAAATGTTTGAATGAACATTTAACTTTGAGAAACATATTACAACAAAAACACTTAAATGGTTTAGCTTATACAACTGAAGGAGGGTTGGGCTTGTGTCCTTCAGAATTGTCCTTGTCCACTTCAGAGTCACAGAGTCTTGATGTCTCAATGAAAAGCCCAGCTTGAAGGGCGGGCATTGGGCATTTGCCCATTAGTGGGTTTCCTACTAGTTTTAATTTTACTTCATCGTACTAGTAACTTTCCCATATTGCATGATTTTATTGCTGCAACCAATCAGTGAAAACTTCAGTAAAAACTTCAATCCTGTAAATAAATAGAATTGATGAACAAGATCACTATTTAAATACACATATTTCTTGCTCTCTATGATCATGAGTATGTTTGCTAGCTAGAGTGAAGATAGAAAGTAATTGGAGAAGGGATAATAGAGGAGAAAAGAGAATGTTTTGTGTTGTTTTGTAACAAGGAACTTGCGGAGGAAAGAAAAAGGTTAGACATCTATAGAGCTTATTTTTTTAATCCCTCCAACTTTAGAGAGAGAATAGGTGAGAAAACAAATAAATATACCAAATAATTATTTTTACCCTTATCACACCTATTTTCTTATCTTTTTTGTAAAGGCGTAATTGTAGAATAAACTAGCTTTGATACTTTCTTCTCTCTTCCATCAAACAACACAAAAGAAAAGCCCTTTTTTTTTCTTTTTTATTTTCTCCACCTTGATATTTTGCTTCTTTTTCTTTTGTTTTTCATCTCTCTTACCAAACCTAGTGTTACTAATTCAAAAACTCTAAGCCTAGACAACGGTATTTAGTTTCCAAATACTACCACTAAGATTTCAATTTGCATCTTTATAGCAATGAGCAGGAATCCACATGAGTTATCTCCATCTTGAAATAGTAGACCCAAAATTATAACCATCTGTTAACAATTTATCACATCCCTTCAATTCTTTCACAGTTTGTTTTAAAATATAAATTAAACTAGATAAAGTAATGCTATTGGCCTTCACAGAGCATGAAGTTCACACCACATAGGATGGGCTACACCTTCAGGTACTTTCAAGCGAGCCACTTGGCTCTGGGGAGCCCCAAATCGTTTGTGAACTAGAAAAATGTAATTTTTATATTAGAGAAGGCGATTTTGCTGTGAAGCATGGATATTTTAACTGTCTGATTAACTTTTTAACGATTTGATCTATAACTAAAAGTAATTTCGTATTGCGCACTTTAAGTTTTTAATATGGATTGTAGCAGATCAAATTGTTAAAATTTTAATCCAATAGCTAAAACATCATGCTCTGTCGGTGAAGAAAAATTGCATTCTCCACCATAAAAAATCCCCTGGAAAAATTCATTTTCAACTCAACAATGCCTAAACATGACCATTTTTTTAGAGGTTAGGTATGGGTGTGGCCTCACATTTCTAAGTCTTGCCTTATCTATTATGGAGTCCAGATCTGTTATCCTCCAACAAAGTCTCCCTTTCCCTTGTCTCACTGACAAAAAAATGAGACCATCTTAATTAAATTACAAGTATCAATAGCGTTTTTTGAAAAGAGAAATTAAAATAGGTGGCGTTTTTGATAAGTGGAAGGGAAATGGGACAACAAATTAAGAGAACAGGATCTCTACTTTATATTTAAGCTACCTAACATTAATGCTAGTGAATATAAGATCTAATGAAGATGACCTCTTGTTGATTTTTTTTTTTTTTTTTTTCCATTTAGTTACACGGGAAATGACAAAATTATTTTAACGCTTTTTCTGAGCCCGAGAGGAACATCTGCATATCATATGTTAGAATACAATGTAAATAAAATAATAAAGAATCATACAAACAGATATGAATCTACATATAACATGTTGATTTTTGCCATTTAGTTATGCAGAAATAACAAAATTATTTTGACGCTTTTTCCAGTTTCGAGGGAAACATCTGCATATCATTTGTTATAATATAATGTAAATAAAATTATAGAGAATCATACAAATAAATATCAATGTACATATAACATGCATTAGGGATAATTAAACAACAGAGTGGTGTTATATTATCATCATCATCATCATCATCATCATCATAAAAAAGAAAATTATATTTTTTTTGCTTATTAGTACGTCATAATTTTAATGAATATAAAATATACTTCATGTTCGATACCTGAATTTACTTTTGAGAGGTCAACAATAATATTTATATCATGATCCAAATAATATTATGTTCAAAAAACAATGTCATAAAATCATATTAGAGAAAACACAATCTCACCACTGATAGTTGTCTAAAATCAGTAATTGGGGATGGTCACTTCATGTTACCAATAAGTTTTGTGTCAGTTATAATAATTAATCTATTTCTCTTCGCTTTGATTAGTTTTAGGTTGTCTTAGTTCCTTACATCTTTTAATTTCTCTCTTGTCTTTGTTCTGATCCTTAGACTATATTAACTCTCTCTTTCTTGTTATACATCCTTGTCCCTATTTATTTTACTCAAGTTT